>CAUYRT010081558.1:0-33557 GCA_963574885.1 Lepilemur ruficaudatus | reverse complement strand
CAACATGCACTTGAACTTGGATTACTTAGGGCCAGTCCTAAGATCCTCTAAATGCTGAGCTCCTTTGAGAGAACAGAATGTCACACGCTCTCGCATGACAGATGGCCCTCTGATGCTAACACGCACAGGTACACGCCAGACACATGACGCCCATTACACCATACGTGCCATGACCACTACGTGCTCGGACCTCAGGGAGAAAAGACATTACCTTCCTTGGAGTGCCTGGCCTTGAACACAGTTCCCGCGTTTTCTCGACTGCCAGGAGGCAGAAGGCAGCGACCAGCTCAGGCAGAGCTAGTTTTTGCAGATTCCCTTCTTCCCGCTTCCTTTAATCCTGCCTTCGGTGGCTCTGCCGCGGGCTCTGTGCACCCACGCTCTGAGTTCTGGGGGGCACTGCGCAGACGCACTTTGGACTTAAGCTGCAGCTGAAAAACTCACACACAACAAAAAGCGCGGTAAGTAGGGAGTATCGTTGACATCTGACTTGGTGACAACGTGCACCTGCACCCAGCTCCCGCTTTCTGCGACCCACAACTTTCCAGAGCCTCCCTCCCTGTGATTTCAACCGGATACTTCTCATTGCGTTTTGCTTTCTTGTAAATGAATACATACTCGAGAGTTTTCCCATCCCAATTTTTCCTGTTTTCCCACCCAAATGGTCAGTGCCTTTTTGAGGGTTCCGCTCTGCTCCCAGAAATGCAGGAATGCAGCCGTGCTGACACGGCTGTACCCACATGCCACCTGGTTGGCGCAGCTGCAAAGATAATTTTCAGCGCCCTCTTGCGCACATTGTTTTACTCTGCTAGTAGTAACTGTGCACGGAAATACCTCTCTCCCTCTCTGCCTCTCCCTCCCTCAAGGTTGACCAGGCGTGATTTTTCCTTGCGGCCCTGGATGTTGAACAAGAGGAGACTGTATGTGTTAAGATGTCAAATGAGGAGCACATCCACTCTCTCCAGAACGTCTCTGGCTCCAGGACACACATACTTGAGTTTGGGTGGGTTAGTGTACCTCACCCAGTCTTAATTTCATGCACTGTGAAAATGAAATAATAAAAATGGCATCAGCCTTGTTACTGTTTGCCATAATGGCTGTCCGACTTCACATTGCCACCAACAGCGTGCCAGAGTTCCCTTTTCTCCGCAGCTAACACTTACCTTTCATCTTTTGAACGACAGCCGTCCTGACAAGTGTGAAGTGATATCTCGTTGTGGTTGTAATTTGCATTTTTCTGATAATTAGTGATATTGAACATTTTTTCATTTACCCGTTGACCATTGAGAAATGTCTTTTGAGAAATGTCTATTCAGATCCTTCGCCCATTTTTTAACTGGGTTGTTTTCTTACTATTTATTGAGTTGCTTGAGTTCCTTATACATTTTGGATTTTAACCCCTTGCCAGATGCGTGGTTCACAAATATTTCCTCCCGTTCTGTATGTTGCCTCTTCACCCTTTGGATTGTTTCCTTGGCTATACAGAAGGTTTTTAGCTTAATGTGATCTTATGTGTCTATATTTGATACAAAGACTCACTGCCCAGGCCAGTGTCATGGAGCTTTTTCCTTATGTTTTCTTCTAGTAGTTTTATTGTTTGTTATTTATTGTTTCTTTATTTATTGTGTCTTATGTGTGTGTAAGACTTTAATCTGTTTTGAGTTGATTTTTGCATATGGTGTGAGGTAACGGCGATAAGGGCCTAAATTAATTCTTCTGCATGTGGATGTCCAGTTTCCCTAACACCATTTATGGAAGAGACTGTCCTTTCCCCATTACATACTCTTGGCACCTTTGTCAAAAATCAACTGACCATAGCATGGATTTATTCCTGGGCTATTTTGTTCTTCATGCTGCTTTGATTACTGTAGCTTTGTAGTCGATTTTGAAGTTAGGTAGCATGATGCCTCCAGAATCCTTCGTTCTTTTTGCTCGAGGTTGCTTGGCTATTTAGGGTCCTTTGTGGTTCCATAAAAATTTTAGGATTGTTTTTTCTGTTTCTGTGAAAAATGTCATTGGAATCTCGATAGGGATTGCACTGAATCTGTAGATCACTTTGGGTAGTACGGACATTTTAACAATAAATTCTTCGAATTCATTAACATGGGATATCTTTACATTTATTTCTGTCTTCTTAAATTTCTTTCATTGATATTTCAGCTTTCAGTGTTTTCCACCTCCTTGGTTAAACTTATTTCCAAGTTTTTCGTTTGGTTGGGTTTTGGGTGGCTATTGTAAACGGGATTGTTTTCTTGATTTCTAAAGATTCCCTGAGCTTCCCCTGTTCATTCCCTGAACCAACGGCAGCCACTGATATTTTTACTATCTCTATAGCTTTGCCTTTTCCAGAAAATCATGACTGGAATCATACAGTACATACCCTTTTTGGACTGGCTTGTTTCACTTAGCAATATGAATTTAAGTTTCTCCCATGTCTTTTCCTGCCCTGAAAGTTCATTTCGATTATCACTGAATGTTGTTTCATTGTATAGATGTGCCATAGTTTACACACTCACCTAGGGAAGGACATCTTGGTTGCTTCCAATTTTTTGGCAATTAAAAATAAAACTGCTAAAAACATCTCTGTGCAAGTGTTTGTGTGGACTTTTTTTTTTTTTTTTAACCAAGCAGGCTTTATTAAATTCTTAAACAAAAAAGCTATTTTAGTGGGGTCTTGTTATTTGCCCAGGCTGGATTCCAACTCCTGGCCTCAAGCAATCCTTCCACCTCAGCCTCTCAAGTAGCTAGGACTATAGGTGTGCACCACAGCACCCAGCTTCTGTGTGGCCATAGTTTTTAACTCACTTAGGCAAATACCTAGGAGTACAGTTGCTAGGTCACAGGGTAAGACAGTGCTTAGCTTTGTAAGAAACTGCCCAACTGTCTTCTGCAGTGGCTGTACCACGCTGCTTTCCTTCCAGCAGTGAATCAGAGTTCCTGCTGCTCCCCATCCTCAACGGCACTGGGTGTTGTCAGTGTGTCGTATTTGAGCCCTTTTAATAGGTAGGTACAGGTGTATCGTTGTTGTTTTAATCTGCAGTTCTCTAATGACACGGGATGCTGAACACCTTACATTTGCTTATCTGTCACTGGTACATCTTCTTTGATGGGGTGTCTGTTCAGATATTTTGCCCACTTTTAATTTGGACTGTTTTAGAGTTTTGAGAGTTCTTTCTTTGTATGAGTTGTATAAAAGCCCCTTATCAGTTATGTTTCGATACTGTCTCCCAGTCTGCGGTTTGTCTTTCCATCTTAATGGCAGCTTTTTGCAGAGCAGTTAACTTTAATGAAGTCCAACTTACCAATTTTTTCTTTCACAAATCATCCTTTCAGTGTTTTATCTTAAAAAATTATCACCAAACCCAAGGTCACCTTGTATTTCCTTTATATTCCAGAAGTTTTATATTTTTTGTGCTTAGGTCTACAAAGATCCATTTTGAGTTAATTTTTGTGAAAGGTTCAAGGCCTATGTCTAGAGTCACATTTTCTGCACATGAACAGCTGACCACCACTGACTGAAAAAGAGCAGCTCTAGGAAAGAGACTATTTCTCTATGAACTGCCGAAGGTTCT
Source organism: Lepilemur ruficaudatus (assembly GCA_963574885.1). Taxonomy (NCBI): domain Eukaryota; kingdom Metazoa; phylum Chordata; class Mammalia; order Primates; family Lepilemuridae; genus Lepilemur; species Lepilemur ruficaudatus. Next base: position 29,988 of record CAUYRT010081558.1, on the reverse strand, counting down.
CTGTCAAAGGCTAGTTCACTGTATTTGTGTTGGTTCATTTCTGGGCTATTCCGTTCCGCTGATCTGTTCTCGTGCCAACACCAGTCTTCATTATGGGAGCTTTATGGTCAAGTCTTGCTTGAAGTTGGGTAGTGCCCGTCTTTGACTTTGCTCTCTGATACTGTGTTGGCTCTTCTGGGCCTTTGCCTCTCTGTGTAAACTTTAGAATTACTTTGTTGCTATCCACAAAATAACTTCCTAGGACTTTGACTAAAATTGCATTAATTTATAAACCAACTTGGCAAGAGCTGACAGCATTGAATCTTCCTGTCCATGAACATGGAACAGCTCTCTGTTTAGATGATTTTTGATTTCTTTCATTACTCTGTCGTCTTCCTCACACAGATCTTGTCACAATCTATTAGATTTTATACCTAAATATTACCTTTCATTGGTGCTGATGTAAGTGGTATTTCTAATTTCAAATTTAAAATTTTCATTGCTGGTACATGGCAAAGCAATTGGCTTTTGTTTATTAACCTTTTTGGTTTTTTTTTTTTTTTGTATTAACCTTGTATCCTGCAATCTTACTATAATTGCTTACTTTAATAGTTTTAGGAGTTTTTACGTTGATTCTTTGCAATTTTCTACATAGACATTATCTGCGAATGAAGACAAGTTTCTTCCTTCCCGATCTGCATAGCTTTTCTTATTGCATTAGCTAGGAATTCTAGTACAACGTGGACTAGGACTGGTGAGAGGGGACATCTCTGCCTTGTTCTCAGTCTGGAAAGTATCTCGTTTCTTACCATTAAATGTTAGCTACGTTTTTGGTAGATGCTACCTAGTTGAGAAAGTTTCTTTACATTCCTAGTTTGCTGACTTCTTACCACGAATTGATGTTGATTTATCAAATGCTTTTTCTACATCCATTGATCTGATCATAGCGATTTTTCCTCTTTAGACTGCTGATGTGATTACGTTGATATTCAAATGCTGAATGAGGCCTGCATACCTGGGAGAAACGCTACCTGGCTGTGGGGTGCAATTCTTTCTATGCACCGTTAGGTTCAATTTGCTAATATTTTATCGGGGACTCTTGCATTTGTAAGTTCAAGAGAGACACTGGCCTGTAATTTTCTGGTAAAGTCTTTGTCTGATTTTGGTATCAAGGTAATGCTGGCCTCAAAGAATGAGTTAGGGAGTCCCTCTGCTTCTATTTTCTGGAAGAGATTGTAGAGAATTGGTATAATTTCGTCAGCATTTGGTAAATTCACCAGTGAACGCACCTGGGGCTGTTTTCTTTTTCTTTTTGGAAGGTAACTGATTCAACTTAATAGAAACAAACATTAAATTATCTATTTCTCCTTTTACGAGTTTTGGTGGATTGTGCCTACCGAGGAGCCATTTCCGTTTTCATCTAAATCATCACATTTGTGGGCACACAGTTGTTCGTGGTAGTACTTTATTATCTTTTACTGCCTACGGGACTGGCAGTCACGGCCCGCCCTTCACTATTTTTCTTACTGCACTTACTATACTCGTGAAGACTTCCTTTTTGCTTACTAGACTTCTATTTTGCTGTGTCACCACAGATCATTAGTTTTGGTTACTGTACAATGAATTCCATTGTACAAATATGTCACATTTTATTCATCTAGTTCTTCAGTGGGGACTCGGGTGGTTTCAGCTTTTGTACACAGTACCACGAAAATTCTTGCACATGTCCCCCATTTAATCCATGTTCAGGTTTTTCTTGGGTATACACTTGGAAGTGAAGTTTCTGGATTATAGGACATGTCAAAGTTCAACTTTAAAAGGTAACATCAAACTTTCTGAAGGACTGAACCACCTTCCACTAGCATCAGCAGTGCCTAAGACGTCATGTGGAGACCCTCCGACACCAGCTATGCCAGACTTTACAATTTTCGTTGATTGAATGGATATAAAAACAGTGTCTCATTGTGGTCCTGACCTGCATTGTAACTTCTCCCACTTTCTAACTTGTTTTTTCACATTCTTTGAAGAAAGATACCCTAAGGTGTATTTTGGAAAATAAAGATAACTATTTTTAATAGAAAAAAATCATTAATACTGCTCTTATAGTTAATGCTTTGTGTCTTAGGAAGTCCTACTCTATCTTAAGATCAAAAGTAGTCATTTTTTTTCCTTTTGAGAGTTTTAAAGGTTTTTTAAGTCCTTAACTTTTTCTAGGCATGAGATTAGAATCAATTTTCACCTTTCCACAGAGGCAACCAGTTATTCCAGCCCTAGTCATCCAAGTCTCCTCTCCCTGATGTGGCACACCACCTTTCTTATGCCACAGTTCACACCATGCACAGGTCTTTATCTGGGCAATCTAGACGATTCCATTGGGAAATCCGTCCGTTCCTTAGCTAGTAACGTGCTACTTTAATTAACATACGGCTTCACGGCGATTCCCCACCTCCTTGATCCTTCCTAAAATGTCCCAGCCCTTTGCTCTCTTTGCCTCTTAGAATCACCTAAACAAGTCCCATGAAAAAACCTGGTGGGATTTTGATTGGAATTGCACTGAATTTATAGGTCTACTTAGAAACAAATGACATCTTTATATTACCTTCCTATCCACGAATCTGTCTTTATCGAGCTCTTACTTAATGTTTTAGAATTCTTCCTTTAAGAGATCTTCAACATACATTGTCAATTTCCTAGGCAACTGGTGTTCTGATCTGTTGTTAAATGGTGTCTTCTGGTTTTCCAGTGAACTGGTATAAAGAAATGCAGCTGACTTCTGACAACTGTTATGTCTCGCTACCTAAACCCTATGGTTTCTAGGAATTGCTCTCTGGATTTGCACATGATGTAATATGAAAACAGCGAGTGCTTCCACCTCTCTTCATCTGAACGTCTTGCCTTGCGCCACTGGCTTGGGTCTCCAACACACTCTGAACAGAAGCAGCAATGGTGGGCAGTCAGTTGCCCTTTGTTTCTGGCTTTAAAAGGAAATGAGTTTCTTCTTTGCGGTGCATGCTTGGTTTTTTTGTTTGGTTGGTTCACTGGTTTTACACAGAAACTATCAGCTTCAGAAAATTCCTTTCTAGTCCAAATTATCGAGACTCATTTTTAAAATCATAAGTGTTAAATTTTATTAAATACTCAATGTGAATCTTTAAGATAGTCATGTGGTTTACTCTTTTTAATCTGTTAATGTGATCAATTTAGATTTTAATGTTAAGTCCTTATTTAAATAGGATATATAATAAGTAAACAATTTTAAACCTAGAAGTTTATACTGTAAAATACTGCCTTCGTGTATGTTATACCTTTTGTGTTAAAAAAGGTTGACTGCCAGATAAATTTGAAACCACAGGACAGAAAGGTCTCTGGAGGGTCTTTGTGTTCTACAGTTCTCCCAACTGTCCTGCTACTTGAAAATTACTCTCTTTCAACTTCCCTAATCCTACCAGAGAAAGAAGCTTCTAGCAGATGTTAATTCAGTGAGAGTGCAGAAAGGGAATCAGACACGGGCTAGAAAATACAACACTTAAGTGACAAAGAGAAGTTCTTTCTTGTGTTTGAAGATACGCCGAGGTCTTAAACTCACAGGAATGTAAGATTATGATGTACCATCATAAGGTCAGTCATAAACAGATGTGAGACAAACAACAGTAGGTACCTCACAAAAGTACGAAAGCAGAAAACTAAAAGCCCAGAAAACAAAATCAACCACCAGAAAGGATAAGAGAAAAAGTAACGCAAGGGAGCACTCTGGTTCTCCTTTTTATTTAATCAGAGACTGCGGATAAACATAAATACAGCACAATCGCTTCGGATCATTCTTCATGTCGTGTGCACACAGACTCACGAGCGTAATCGGGAAGAAGCCGGCAGTCAGCAATGAAATGCAGCTTTCTCTTCCCTGGCTCAAGGAAAAAAAAAAATTTAAACACACAAACTTAGAATGTCATCAGCACACACTCTCCTGTGACAAATGATTCAGACATAAATAGTGGGTGCGAAGAAACTATATGCTAACGTATGAGTAACCTTCGTTAATGAAAAAACAGAAGCAGCCGTGACGACTGAGATACATTCAGTTACTGGTAACTAGCTGTGCCCCGCAGGGCACTATCAAAAGAGAAATCCTGCTGCAGAGAAAAGCTATATACACACACAATGAGGAAATGAACTGCAAGATTAACGCATGCGTGTTTAATACTGGAAAAATCACAGCCCTCCAGAATTTCTCCCTGTTTGTTATAAAAGCCCTCTGCACTCAACTAAAATTAAAATGATCTTAAAAGGATAACACTTGTAAAGTTTAAGTCTTTTCAGCCACAGAAACTGCAATGGAAATAAATGTTCAGAGTCATTTTCAAAACAAAAACAAAAATCTATTCTTCTGATGACATGCATGATTAAAAGGTCTATGCAAGATACACTGCTCTACATTCCCAATGACTAGGAAAAAAAAGTCAAGTCAATTTTTAGTTTGCAGATGGTCAAAGGATTTTGTATTCCAGCAGGAGTTCAAATCTTCTGAATCTTTTCACCAACCACTACTGGATTTTCTTTTCTGATTTTCTCAGCAGCATCAGCTTTGTAATTGTAAGAGCAGTTGTGTACGTCCGAGTAACGGTGTACGCCACAGTAAACATCTCCACACCGGCATTCAAACCCTGAAAATGGATCAATACACATACGTGAGTTGGAGGGAAGGGCGACAGACTGAAGTCTTTGGCACAATTAATGCTAAACAGCACGATTTATTGAAGACAGACATCTAAATAGTCATTCTAAATACATAGTTTCACAAACTGCATCCTCAAAGTTCCCTACCTGACAGCTTCATTTCTTGTTCTGACCTATCAACGTATCTGTACTGGAACAACTCTTCTCTGAGCTCAGGTTTTTCACCTGTGACATGGCCACAATTGTTTCCCATCAAAAACAGTTGCTAGACTGAAGATGTGAATCATTTTTCAAATCCAAATACTGCACTGTGGAAAACATGCCTACTATGAGAAGGTAGTCTTAAAGTTTAATGAAGATCAAACAGTATCTCTGAAACAATGCTAACAACGCGGTATCCACATTAGCTTTCCTCCGCTACCCTCCAAGGGAGACGCAAACCACCCCGCGGCCGAGAGACTCAGAGCACGGGAGCTGAGCTAGGGCCCAGAGAGGAATCCACCTACGATGTAGGCAAATTACTCAGCCTCTCTGAGCCTCAGTCTCTGCATCTGTAACGGTGGAATAATGAGTCACTGTAAGAATTACGTGAGGAATGTACTACATGCTTAACGTTCAGTAAACACACAATACATATCACTTTAGGGAAATGCCCGGAGTTGAAGCTAGAACAGAGACACAATGGGAGTTGAAAGTCCTTATGCAAAACGGGTCCTTGGAACTGGAGGCGACCCTCTTACGTGAAGCGGTTCGGACACGAAAGGCAGACACCGCGTGTTCTCGCAAGCGGAGCGTGTGCACGCGGAGGCCGAGCGTGGGGTGCTGGGCACAGAGACTGGAGGGCAGGGGTGGGTCACGGGAGGCTGCCTGGCGGGCACGCTGTGCGTCGCTCCCCTGACGACGCACTGCAGGCTCTGACTTCACCACACTGCCATGTACCGATGAGGCAGGACTGCACTCACATCCCACAATGCACACAAATAGAAAAACAGAAAATAACACTGGTCCCGATCCTCAGATTGGAATTGTAAGGTACGAGGAGATGCTGGAGATTGAGCACAGGAATCAGCGTTTTAAACATTAGCATTTGATGTTAACCTCCTTTACCGCATTTCTTACTTCAGAAACACACGCTGTTAATGTCGTAACAGGGAATGCAGATGAAGCAGACGGCACTGCACTGGACTGACAGACTGGACAAGATGGAAATAACTGTATCCCAGCCTTCTAATCACGTGTCCGAGTTCTGTGAGATTCAGAAAGACCATCTTTGACACTAGATACGTGTATTTTAAAACGTCTGATTTGTCCATGTTCGTATTCTTTAATTTGCCAAGGTACGGGCTACTCTGAAACATCGTCGAAATCAAACTCTGACCTCACTTCTTCTTTCCTGCTACCCTCCCGTGAGTGCTCCGCACAATGCCCGGCACGCGGTAACCACAGGGCAGCTGCTCCCCAACAGCCAACCACAGCACAGTGGACCTCTGAACAAGCCAGTGCTCAGCGGCGCAGACCTGTGCCGGAAAAATTCAGGGTAACTCTTTGCCCCCAAAACTTAACTGTGACTAGCCTGGTGACTAGAAGCCTTACTGATAACAGAAACAGTCAATCAATACATAGATCACACATTTTGCATGTTAATGTATTAAACACTGTATACTGACAAGGTAAGCTAGAGAAAAGAAAATGTTATTAAGAAAAAGTTAAGAGAAAATATATTTAATATTCATTAAGTGGAAGTGGATCATCACCAAGGTCTTCCTCCTCGTCTTCATGTTGAATAGGCTGAGGAAGAGGAGGAGGAAGGGGAAGAGGAGGAGGAGGAAGGGGAAGGGGAGGAGGAGGAGGAAGGGGAAGAGGAGGAGGAAGAAGGGGAAGAGGAGGAGGAGGAAGGGGAGGAAGAGGAGGAGGAAGGGGAGGAGGAAGGGGAGGAAGAGGAGGCGGAAGGGGAGGAAGAGGAGGAAGGGGAAGAGGAGGAGGAGGAAGGGGAGGAGGAGGAAGGGGAAGGGGAGGAGGAGGAAGAAGGGGAAAGGTTGGTCTCGCGGTCTCAGGGCTGGCGGGGAAGCAGAGGTAACTTTGTAGAAAGAGATGGTAATTTGTCTGACTTTTTTGCTTTTTCATTTCTCCAAAAACGTTTCCGTACGGTACCCATCCTCCTTCCGCCACCTGCTTTGGTTTCAGTGCCTGTACCACAGGAGGGTCCAGGTCAAAGAAGTCAAAGGCGGTCAGTCTTGGATGATGGAAACCTTCTGCCAGACTGTGTGATGGGACTGTGTTTCCGCCACTGCTGCCTCTACATCGTCCTCCTCCCTGCCCGGCGCTGGGTCAGGAGACTCATCTCCAGCAAGTCGTCTTCTGCTAATTCCCCTGGCGTGGTGTCTACTTGCTCTTGAATTTCTCCAAGGTCCACACCCTTCAACCCAAACTTTTTTGCCATATCCACAATCTCTTTCACGATTTCCTTGACTGACTGTCACACAAGTCTGGCAAAGTCATGCGCAATCCGGACACAGTTTTCTGCAGGAATTGCTTCAGGGCAGGCGGCTTTCACGGCTTTTTCCACGACGACGACGGCGTCTACAGTGGTGTAATCCTTCCAGACGTCCCGGCATGTTCTCTGTCGGGGTTCTCTTCCGTAGTGCTGATGGTCCTTTCCACAGAGCACCCCGTGCAATGAGCCGTAAAACCCTTACGACCCGAGGCCCAGAGGCTGAGTTAGAGACATCGTGTCTGGGGGCAACCGAAAGACTGGCGGCAGGTGTGTGTCCGTCCCTCAAGGCCAGCAGTCAGCAGCTTTACAGACAAGGAAAGTCCCGATCATAAACCCAGCTGCATTTGAACAGAACGTTAACCCAGCCTTTCCTGCCCTAAATCCTGGTGCTCGCTTCTCTTCCTTACTAATGTTCCTTGTGGCGTATTTTTCCAGAATAGGGCATTGTCGCCTGCATGAAAAACCTGTTCAGGAACGTCTCTTTTCTCCTCAGTGAGTTCCCTAATGGCATCTGGGAACTTGTCTGCTGCCTCTCGGTCAGCAGGAGCTGTTTCTCTTGTGATCTTGACACTTTTTTAAGTCAAACCTCTTTTTAAAATTAAACCATCCTTTGCAGGCAGTACTCTCCCCACTTTCAGATCCTGCCCCTTCTTTTTGCTTTAAGTTGTCCTGTAACGAATCTGCCTTTCCGCAGAGCTTCGTCAGAGGTGCGCCCTTGCTAACGGCAAGCCTGCGTCCACGCAAGAGCTGCACTGTCAACCGGAGGTCGCAGGGAACCCACAAGTGCGAGGTTCTCGTGCCGGCTGACGCAGCGCGATGGCGGCTTCACAAACTCCCTTTGCTTTCTTTACGGTGGTCCCTACGCCATGTTCATTTATTTTGAAACGGCGGGCAGCTGCAGACCTCAGTCAAGGGTACACATCAAACAATCCAACGTTTTCCTGTTATGTCATGACTTCTCTCTGCCTCTGGGAGCACTTACGGCATCATTAATGCACTTCAAAGGGGTTCCCCGGTGTTAATTCAAGGTTTACGGTACTGCGCTAAACAGAACAACAACACTGCCGGAGATCACTGTTTACTACGACAACGCGATTTACTGGACAGCCGAGCTGCTTCCGCAGAGACGACTGTGTCGCACGGCATTTACCTGGAAACTCCAACACTGGAGCTCACCACAAAAGCAACAGTATACAGTAGGTGCCACAGTAATTCTAATGCAGTCATGATTTCATGCTACACCGTTACATTTACATTTCTCTGCGAATGGCTCCGTGTACAGTCTACAAGTTGTAAGTTTTGATACATTCTAACTTATATACTAGATTTCTGTATATTTTATGGTAGTAAATGATGAAACAGGCTAACATCTACATATACTTTATGCATTCATGACATAATTAACTTTTTCTTAATTTTTCTTATATTTCTAGGCTATGTGGTGCATCTTTGAGATTTTAAAAATTACTAGAAATCTGCAAAAAGATTTCCAATATACTTATGGGGAAAAATCCACAAGTAAGCGGACCTGAGCAGCCGAGGCCCGACCGCTGCAGGGTCAGCAAGTCCTCAGCCGCGGCGCTGCACTGCGGCCTGACTGCGGTGTGTCTGTCCATGCGCACACACTCTGCGCTCCGCTGCGGGCCCCGACTCGCGGTCCCCGACGCGCTCCGCTCTTCTGTGTCTCTGAGCTTTGGCCCAGCCGTCAGTGCTACTCCTGGTGCAAGCCCCAGCCAAAACGCGGTCTTCGTGGTGCTTTCCTTGCGGGTCTCTGAGAACCCCCATTCTTTTACGTAAATCAGCTACTCCCATCCCTGAATTCCCAGAGCAATCTCACGGCACTAACTGTCCTTTCTTTGCTAAATCTCAGGAACATCTGTCTCTCTCAGCAACCACGGCATCTGACAGCTGCCCAGCAGCCAGCACGCACGGATCAGTCACCATGCAGCAGCGCTGGCCAACGCGTCTTAACTCACTGAACACACGCGCCTGTGACCGCCCGTTTTACAGAAGGCGCCGCACAGCTCGCCCGGCACGCCGCGGCGTTCACGCTCTCTCCTTGGACGCCGGAGCCGCGTCGTGGCTCCCACAGCCCCTGGCGCGCTGACCGCACTTGTCCGGTGCTCTCAAGTTCAGGTGGAACAGAGTTTTAAAAGAAAAGCTACTCATTTCACTTTTAGGCATATAACTGAAGCTGTTTTTATTTCTTTAAGCAAATTCAGAAGCTGAAGCATACCCAGTATCAACTCTCGTGGGAACTGAAACAACCTTAGCTGAAGTGAGTATTCGTAAGCCATGCATTATTTTAAAATACGATCTTAACTTTAAGCCACGTGACTGAGGCCCTTACCAGTAAGTCCCACTTTCTTCCTGCACATCAAACAGCGATTCTTTTTTTGTTTTGGCTTTTCGAGAGACTTGCTTTGCTCTTCAGATGGCTGCTGTGCCGCGTCTGATACTGAAGCTGGCAAAAACAGGAAGGCGACAAAATTTTTATTCAGTAGGACTTTCCTACCTGGGTGGCTGCTGTCCCTCATCTCCCCCCCCACCATGGCTCTGTCATTCAGAGGATGGCAGAGCATCTATTTAGAAATAACAGAGTATCTATCTAGCAGCATGAGAAGTGGTTCACACTCAGTTACAAGGTTGTTCATAAAACATGACGTCCCTTTTGTTGAATGTACACACACACATGCAGAAAATAATCTAGAATATATCACTGCCACATGAACAGTGACTCTACAAGGTGGATTACAGATTTTCTTCTTTTGGTTTACAGCATATTTTCTAATTTTTCTAGTAATTACATATTTGACCAATAAAAGGCACATACAAAGATCCTTGGGTGTTCTACGGACTGTGCAAGACACCAGCCACGTGCAAGCTCCTTAATATTGTCTGGGGTCAGAACTAGCCCGATTTCTCAGAGAACAAGGGAAAAAAGGTAAAACCAAGATTCTATCAACTACTAAGCATTGTATATTTCACATAAAAACATTTAAAATGTTAGAAATAAGATAAACTGATGCAAAGAAGCTTTAAAATGTTATAATTAAGATAATAAATTAACGCTTTTATGTACTGGAACCAAGGCCGGATGTACCAAGATTCAGGTGAAATTACTCTTCCTAAATCCTAACTAATGTGCTCACCCCCTACCTGTTCCTCACCACCCCGGCCCTTCTCAATGCTGCCACCAGAGTCAGAGTCTGATTCGACCTGACACGGTCGCTATCTTGCTTTGTAACAGTCAGTGATTTGCTACGGATCAGATTTTTACCCTCTCCGATTTTACCGCCCAGGAACCCACTGCTCCCCCCGTCTGCACTGGGAATATGCCACACACCTCTGCTCACACCCCTGCCTCTCACCACCTATCGCAAAGGACTCCCTTTTCTCCCTCATCGATCTGGACCCTCTTCTTTTTTAAGGCCAAGACCCTCATTTAATTCTCGGCAGCTTCTCACTCTAATTACTCTTAACACCCTTATCAAATACTGGGGACCCCGCATGAGCCCCCTCTCCCGTCCGTGCTTCACACACTGCCTAATATAATCGTCTGCCTTAAGTGAAAATCGCTGACGTTCTCCCTAATGTCGGAAATTCTTTGATGGCTCCCCACTAACCCTCCCAGGATAAAGCCAGGGGTCCTTCGTGACTTTCTTCATCCTTTGATCTCTAGCCTCACCTCTGACCGTTCCTCAACGCTACCGCATGCTCCAGCCATACTGAAGTACCTGCAGTTTCCCTGGACTGACCACACTCCCACCACTGGGCTCCTGAATTATACTCATTCCCCGCCCCCTTGTCCTTCTCTGTACCTGGCTCACTCTAAGTCGTCTTTCTTGTTTAAACTTAAATAATCAACTCTTACTACAATGCCTTGGAGGGGGAACCTTACTGGGAGCTCCACGGCACTTTTCACATTATTACAACTGCCTGTTTGACTTAACCTGGTTTAACTGAATTCCCTGAGGGCGGGCACCTGTCCTACTCATTCGCATCAGCAGGCACCCCGTAGCAGGCACTCAATAAATAAGTAAATGCCTGCTGACCAAGTCGCTGACTGACCTCCCTGCTGCATGTATGTGCTGCTTTCCCAACTACACCATCAGCCTGCTGAGGACAGGGATGGTGTCTCACTCCCTTTGACTCTCCAAGCACCTCGCACAGTGAGGTACACAGAGGAGATGCTCAAACATTTGCTGTCATGGATTCTAATCTACTTATTTTAACACATTATCTCATATTTCGATAAAATATGACAAAAGGTAAAACACCATAAACCAACAAGTAAATGTGCACTAATGAAGAACTCTATAGCATGATTTTTTCACCTAGACAGCAGACAGTTCTAGTAATACACTGTGAACACTTTATTTTTGAAACAGAACATAGACACGTAAAACCTTTTATTTTCAATAAATAAACATCCCTAGAACGTAAAGGGGCTGAATGTCTTGTTTACTATTTTATCCCCAGCCCCTAGAACAGTATTAAATAAGGTTTGACTATACGTATAGAGCTTAAAAATAATTTAGCTTGCAATCAGAAATAAAACTAGTACATTTATTATCTTTAAAATCTATAAGCCACAGTATCTGACCTGTTCTCCAGAAACAGTCTGATATTCAAATAAAGTAACATGAATAATGCTACGATGGCAGTGACACCATCACAGTATTACATGTTTACACGAACTGGTTTAACTGCCGAGACAAACTCTGAACGGGATCTGGGCGTGCGAAGAGCGACTGCGTTTCGCCTGTCTGCACACAGACGCTGCTGCGTGTCTCAACAAAGGCACTTCACAGTTCTAACCCTGAAGGCCTACGGCAAACGGTTTCCTTTTAACTGAGGCAAATGCGCGATTTTGAAGCTAAGGGTCAGTCGGCTATCTAAAAGCTCGTAAGCTAGGGCTCAATCGTGAGACCAATGAGCGTCCATCACGTACCCAGGAGACTCGGGCAGCCGCAGCTTACCTGAAACCAGGGGCCGACAGCCCTGAACTTAACAGTCGACAAATGAACTCATGGGCAAAACGACAGACTCTGTAACAGTCTATGACTCCCCAGTACTATCGTTTCCTCAGTTTATGTGTGGTCTTAAGAGCAACCAACACCTCATCAAATTTTCGTTATGTAAAAAGGAAACAATTCAATCTTTGAAAGAGCCATACAATGGCCCATAGGCCAAAGAACCATAATCTCATTGAACCTAAAGCCAAAATAAGGACGGTTTCCTCAGCACCAGGCGGTGTCTGTGTTCTGACCCGAGAACTGCACGCAGGCGCCGCTTGCTGACGGTTAGCGGGCGAGTGCCTGGGTTGCATCCACCAGTCCCGAAGGTCTATCTGGGAGGCCAGTGATGGCGTAGAGGCCATGACACCAGCCGTACAGCACCTGCGGAACTGATTTTCAGTGGGCATCCCAAAGGCACAGCCTACCGGCCAGTACTACTAAAACACTTCAGAAAGCACCAGGCGGGTGAGACTGGTTTAACTACCCACATGGAGGATCACATTCAAGAGGAATAAGGCCCTCTGCTCTGGGTCCTGTAAAAAAAAAAAAAAAAAGAAAAAGAAAAAGTGCACAAATACAACAGTAAGTACATAGAACTGTTTAGTACTACCTCTCTTTGGGGCACATTCATGCATATGGTGAAAACTAAAATTGAACATCACATTGACAGGGAGCCCCCAAACATTATCTTTATATGTCTAACTGGTCTTGGCAGCAGATACAGTATCTATGTAATATAACACGTATCCTTTCCTCAAAAGTCACGACAAATCTCATTCCAATGAGACAGCATGTTCAGGTTGGTGACTGTTTCTGCTCCACTGTGCACCCCCTGCTAACACAGATCAAGGGATCCACAGATAATTACTGAACAGAATGTGTAACTTTTACAATGAACCACCGGGACAGAATTCATTTCCCCTCTCTGGCCCTCATTTTCTCATGTGCAAAATAAAGGCTTGAACCAAATGAACTGTAAGCTGCTCCTAGCTCAAAATTCTTTACAAAATAAGAAAATTTTAAATAGTCAAAAGAGAAAAATATGCCTGTATTAGTAGCAGCATCCAAAATAAATCAGTCAGTAGACACATTAGAAACAGGTAAAATTAATATATTACTTCAAAATGTGATTAATATAAAAAGTTTTAATTAAATATTTTACTTTTTGGGAGTATTAAGTCTTCAAACCCCAGTGTATACATTATACTTACAGTGTAAGTAGCGTATAAATATGTACTAAAACTCTCATTTTGGATTAGGTACGTTTCAACTGCTCAGTAGTTACACGAGGCTAGTGGCCACCACACTGGACACAGCAACTCTACAGATGACATCAGTTTCTGTGGCATTTATCTGCGGGCAAAAACCTGTTAATCAATCTTCCCAAAACACTCTCACTCTGTCACCCCGGCTGGAGGACAGGGGTGCAACCATAGTCAATGTAGCCTCCAACTACTGGGCTTAAGTGATCCTCCTGCCTCAGCCTCCCGAAGCTGGGATTATAGGGTGTGCCACGACACATGGCAGCCAAAACACAGCTTTGTGTCATCTTAAAAAACCAAACCAAACCAAAAACAAAAAAAACATTCAAAATGACTCTCTTCTCTTCCCACTGATTGAACCAAATACCTTCGTGATTTGCCATTATCTGGTTCCAAACACCCTTTCCAGCTTTAGATCCAACACACACTTGTCTGAACGGGCCATTTCAGCAACCGGTTATCTCACTATTTCCCAAATTTCATGTTTTTCTACCTGTATCTCACAATTTCTCCTCCAGCAAAAGCCCTCTTCGACTGTCTTTGGGGGTGGCGTGAGGGGGGATATAATTTACATACCATAATATTCACACTTTAAAGTATACAATCCAGTGGTTTTAGTATATTTACAAAGTTGTGGAATCTCACCGCTAGCCAATTCCAGGACGTTTTAGTCACTCCGAAGCAAAACCCCAAACCCACCGGCAATCACTCCCTACCTCCCACTCTGCCCGGCTCCTGGCATCTCCCTGCGCGTACGTCCTACCGTGGACACTGCATGTGAGTGGGATCACGCAGTAAGCGGCCTCTCATGCCGAGCTTCTTTTATTTAGCATGTTTTCAAGGTACGTCCATGCTGTGGTACCCGAATGTCCTTCCTTTTTGTGGCTGAATAATATTCTAGTGTACGAATACCACATTTGGTTTATCCAGTTGTATGCTGATGGCCAACTGGGTTTTTCCATTTTTTGTTTTTATGAATAATGCTGCTTATAAACATTTGTGTACAAGTTTTTGTGTGACACCTGTTTTTAATTCTCTTGGGAATTAGAAGTAAAATGCTGGATCACACAGTAACTTTGTTTAATTCTATAAGGAACTGCCAGACTGCTTTCCAAAGCACTTGTAACATTTCACATCCCACCGACAACACACGGCTTCTCCTCATCCTTGACAACTTGCGACTGTGACTGATTCTCGCCGTCCTAGGGGGTGTGAAGTAGTGTCTCATGGTTCTGAGTTTCATTTTCCTAATGACTAATGACACTGAGCATCTTTTCATGTGCTTATTGGCAACCTGTACAGCTTCTCTGGAGAAACGTCTATTTGAATCCTTTGCCTATTTTTTAACTGGCTGTCTTTTTATTGTTGAATTATAATTATCCATGTATTCTTATCAGATACATGATACGAAAATACTTTCTCCCATCCTCTGGGCTGTTTTCCCACTAGTGCCCTTTGAAGCAAAAAATTTTTAAATTTTAATGTAGTTCAACTTACCTATTTTTTCTTTGGTTGCTTGTGCTTTAGATAAAAAACAACTGCCTAAACCAAGGCCACAAAAATTTATACCTGTTTTAGGAGTTCTATAGTTTTAGGTCTTACATTTTTTTAGGTCTTTGATGTATTTTGGGCGAATTTTCGCATATGGTATGAGGTGGGGAGGTGCAATTCATTCTTTTAAATGTGGATATGGGGTTGCTGCAGCCATTGTTTATGGAAAAGATCATCTTTCTTCCATTGAATGATCTTGACACCCTTGTTGAAAATCAATTACTCGTAAATATGAGAGTGTATTTCTGAATTCTCAACTTCATTCCACTGATCTGTATGATTATCTTCATGTCAGTATCACACAGTCTTGATCTGCCGCTCATATTAAATTGTGAAGTCGGGAATCATTAGCCCTCCGATGCTCTTGTTCTTTTTCAAGATCGCTTTGGCTATCCCCACCCAAGCTTTAAGATCGGAAGAAGCACCTGACTTTTAAAGAGATTGTTCCCCTGATCGCTCCAAATCAATGCTTTGACAACTTAACTTTGTATGATGTCAGGAACGCTTAAGAGTTAGACAGAGCCTCAAAATTCTAGCTCATCCTGCCACTCAGGGTAGCGTCCCCCTGCACTGTCCCACACGGTAACTCAGCCTTCTCAGAATGTCTCAGTGACACAGAGCCCCCATCTTAACACAATGTCACTCCACTGTTGGAAAGCTTCAAAATTATCTCTTATTCTAAGCCTCCTATACGCCCAAATCACTTTGGCATCGTTTGCAAAGCTCATTTTACCTCCGTTATCTCAGTAACTTTTAATGCCCTATAAAGGGGACATGCTTATCATTCTCCTTTAAAAGTCATACAAAGAAGACTCAGAGAGGTTATGTGGGGCCGTCAAGATACGAAAACAGAAACCAGGAATCCAAATTCCGTACTTTTTTTTTTACTATGACCCAAGATATGAGTGACTGAGAGATTAACCAAATTTAAGCATATTGCTCAAAAAAGGCAGCCAGACAAGTATGACAGTTTTAGAGTATACCAAAATGCTTAGAAGTCTGTCTGTAAAAGCTAGCCTTTGTGAATTAGAAATCTGACTTAGGAACATTCCTAAGTGACACTATGTGAGGCACAATTTCTTTAAATTAAAAATCATAATTAAATGAGAAACATGCTGCAATATGCCAAATTCTCAGTTAAACATAAAAATCCTTCAGAGCTATGAGGCCAAAATGAAAGCAGTGCCACCCGCCTGGTGGCAGCATATCCTAATTATAGGCCGAGAAAAAAGCTGCTCTGAAAACTCCAATAAAAAGTGTTAGGAAATTCTGGCTTAGACACACAGCCGCTACTCGTACACCCGCTTCCATCTGGGATGGTCTTCCTCCCTACACGGATGTCCGCTGAGGGAGGGAAACGGACTGACAGGAAGGAAGCAGACGCCTGTGTGGCCTGCCGACCCCGCTGACCCTATTCTGGGAACCGCAGGAACGTGTCCACAACCCAGTCGCTAACAGCACAGCCGTCGCGGAAAGACAGCTAGTCGAGAGTCGGGTGCGTGGATTCTAGTTCTAGCTCATACGACCACATGACTGAGTCAAAGAGACTTTTTCTCTCTTTTCATCCATCTACTAAAATAGATGAAAAAATTTTCTCTGAATTTGTTCTACTGAATGAGGAGGAGATCATCATAAGTGCATGTAAGTATATATGGGTGCATTTGTACACAGTATATATATATATCTATATACACACAAACACATTTATATTTGTGTACTGTTTATATTAAGAGGCATTTTTAATTCAACAGGCTATTAAAAAAGATTTTACGCTGAAAACTAATCCTCTCTTAAACTCAGATGAAACTTATACCTAATTTATCAAAGATTCTGCTGTGCTGAAATTATAAATGCTAAGCTTTTTAAAAAGGTACTTAAAAGTTAACACCGGTTTAACCTGAAAGTCAGTCAAATTACAGGTGGAGTCTAAGTTTTAAAAACCCTCTACAGTTTCTCCTGAGACGGTCTCATGACCGCGGTTTGAATCACTGTCCGCGGGCCCAGTGGAGAAAGCTACGCTCCCCTCCACACACCGCGAGTGGCGTGACAGCACTTCCCATCATGACGGCTCAGTGACCTACGACCTCTGTTCTTGTCAAACGTGCACAGCTGCCGTCGTGTCCTTAAGCCTCACACACTTTTCCCTCTACCGACACTCCACAACTTGCTCCACCCTGAGCGGTAAGTCACATGCCATGATGAGCAGCCGGTTTTCTTCCCGGCTCCTGGCTCCTCTTTCTTCCTCGCGCGCTCCAACTGCCGCACAGCCCTCGCCTCCCGAAACTCTCCTTTGGCATCTGTGCTCCGAAACCAGCCGGGATCCAGGCGGCGTCTGTCTCTGCTCCCTTGCTGGCTCATCCTCCCGCCTGCTCCCTTGTTTTCAAACTCTCATTTTTCAACCTACGCTTGGCTGAGATTCTAAATCTCAGGTACAATACTGATCACTGCACACGTTAAATGGCTACTATCCATCCACAACCTCCACACGAGCTCTTTCAGTTCTGAAGGCTGGTAACTTCCAACTCATTGTACCTAAAATTTTGTCTGGTCACATCACCTCTCCCAGCCTCCTTGTCTAAAGTGACCCCACCTTTGCCACTATCATAAAATTGGAAGCTCTGACACCACCCTGTCTCCTTGTTTCCCATGTCCAGTGATAACTGAGTCTTCAAGCTCTTTTCTTTTTTCTGCTTTTAAAATACCCATCATCTCTCCCCTTCCTTAAATTTTTCTATTTAACTAAAAAACAAAAATGTGTTCACTTAAAATATTTATGAATTTATAATGATATGCTGGTGGAATAGAATATTTATGTTGACCACATAGCAATCTTTTGCCACGGCAAAATCTACACAAATAGGCAAATTATGTCAAGTATTAGTTGGGCATGAAATCAAAGCCGGCTAATTATCTAGCTTATCTAAATTTAAAATTTAGCAACTAAAACTAAGACTGCCAGATTTATCCGTCACCATAATGTGCGCACCACGCACGACGGAAAGGGTCACCGGTCAGGCAGCACGGCACCTGCTCATCCTCGGGCTTGTCTTTCCAGGGTATCTTCCTCGGCTAACACAGTTTCCACACACTGCTGGAACGTCACCAATTAAGCGCATATTACTTCACGGACCCCTCCGTGGCCTGCTAGGAAAGCCTTCCTACAAACACAGACGTCCTCCTGCGCCACTCTGCTCCCAATGACGCGGACACGAGAAGCACAAGCGCGTGCGAGGACACGAGACCCTGGGTGGACGCGCGCGCCCCCACGTGGGACTGCACTGTGGACCACAGGCGGGAAGGCGGGTGACTGCCAGCCACGTTGTGCACAGTCTCTCAAACAATCTGAGTCACAAAACGAGAGAGACAGATTCCCCTCCAACCAGCAGACCCAGTTTGCTTGGAGAGTAACAGTTCTTAGCTTGAACTGATTGAAACGGTGAGAGAACAGGCTAACACTGCCACACGTTCCTGTAATTACACTATTCAAGCTAAACAAAATTTTGAGTTTTAGATGTTTATGCTGGTGAAATCATTACTTGCGATAAATGGCTCCCAACATTTCAGAAAATCAAATACTTGAGGCTATACCCTATTATGTTCATAAAGAGAGTGAGCAGCACTTTAAGTAGGCAGCTTTTTACACGTGTGCCTGGGAGAGCGTCTGGCCTGCAACACTGACACGCTAGATAACGACAGAACACATGTGGGTTCACGTGCAAACCTTGCAGGTCTTCTGTTTCAGGTACTGCTTTGTCCACAGATGTGCTGTCCACCTGGGAGGATGCTACAGATTCTGATAAAAGTGACTGATTGGATACAGGGCTAGAAAGGCAAAAATATTTCATTTTAAAAGATGATCTTCACACATGAACATTAACTAAAGTGACATAAGAGTTTAACATATCTAAGTAGATCATTACGATAAGAACACCAATATACTTTTTTATAACTTACACGTAATTACAGAGCTTTGAAGCTAGAAACCAATTTGGATGAGAATTTTATGGCCCTGGAAATAAAGCAATAGCATATATCCTTTGTGTATTTCAAGTACCACGTGAATTCACTACATGAAAACCACCATGGGAGAGACGTGCCGAAGGAACCCTAACGCAAAGCAGCAAATGGTATCCGGGCACAGCAGAACTGAACACCTCCCGTTAAGAACTGGGAAAAAAGAACCACAATACAGAAACTTAATATGTTGGTTCCTAACAGCAGAATAAAACTGAAACCCGTATTTCTGCGTGCAGGCTTCCAAATGGTGTGACTTCAGAGTTAAAAAGAAAAATACATTACAATACAAACAAAAGTGAACACTACATCACGATATTAAACAAAGAGAACCTGTGGCAAGACTGTTTTTTTACATACAAGGCAACAGTACTTGCAGAATAAAACTAAAATTTAAAGAACTTCACATGCTTCAAAAGGACTTCAAGGATGGGTCAGGATATACTACGAGGGAGAAAAATAGGAAAAAGATGACTGAAAAGGTAATCTAAGACTTAAAACATCACCACCACCCCACCATGTAAAAATAGGAAAAGCTTTTTCTAACTAGTTAATAATCAGACAGATGCAATGTAAGGCCAGCTGATCCTAACGTGGCTCCACACAGTTTTCCTTAATAGAACAGGTCAGAAATAGAACACACTCTTCACTTTTCCTTAGCGCTGCAGTCACATCTCAGAGACTGCGTCTTACCTGGGCTGCACAGGTGAAGATGCGGAGTCTAATGCTGACTGGGCTTCTGGGACACTGCCGTCTGTGCGCTGAACTGGTAAGGACTCAGACAGACTACTGACAGAAGCTGCTGTAACGGTACCACAGTTCATATTAGTGACGCTATACCCAGGGCAGTCTAGGATCTTATCTAAAAAAAAAAATCAAGGTCAATTTTCCACAAAATATAGTATATGGATTTTATTTTACTATGCAATATGTTGATTCATTATTTTTAGTTCAAAAATTTTTAATAGCTTGCAAATGAAAAATATATAAATTTTAACCAAAAAGGAAACCATATACAAATTGTTTATGTTAATAAACTAATGCCTATTTCTCATGACCAAGTATCACCCAAACCCAAATCCTTTAATTCAAAAACGTCTTCCAAGTGCTAGTATACAAATGAGAGATTTAAAATAAAAGATAATTTAGCAGTAAGGCAGACATTCTAAACCTTAGAATTAAACCTGGGCTTATTAGCACATCACGTTATATTATTTTCCCTGTACTTTGTAAAGCAGAAATGTATACGATGACTTAATTTAAAAACAACAATTTATATTCATTGGATCTTAGCCTTAAGAAAATTTGGAGAAGTTTCCAGTAAACGGTTGTAGTTTTTGGCTTGAAACAATGATAAGAAAGACCTCACATAAAATTTTAAATGACTAAGTCATAGCCTGCGCTGTCACTGAGCACAGAAACCCATGCCATTTTAGGCACTGACCCACAGGAGAACTGTCCTAGACGAATACTTTTGACACCTCCCTTATGCAGAGCTTATATTCAGAATTTCCTCAGTTCCAGGAAAACCCTTTGCACAACAAAAAGGCATGAAAACCCAAGTGAACCGGGGTTGGATATCCCTTACTCTGAGTTAATCCGTCACACCTCTCCTGATGGAGGGAGGCTTTCTCTAAAGTCAGTTGGAGTTATTGATAATCTACTTTTTTCTTCAATAACCAACTGAGCTGCCAAAGTCACCCAGATAAGAACCAAGGTTCTTGCGTAGCTCACTCCCGTACCTTACTTTCCCAGACAGCTATGCAGACATCAGGTGTCTCTCCATTTAAAACAGGAACAGAGTTCTGCAGCACAGCAAATAGGACTATGGGATGGATTTACAGTATTTTCAATGAGCAACCATACTCTTATTCCTGAGTCCCCACCACTGACCATATCACAATGTGCAACGAAGAATTTTACCGACAGAAATGTGACAACGCAAGCACAATGTGAGCGCAGGGAAAGGCCCTGGGTCCGAGGGACTGCCCGAGTGCATTTCGATCGCGAGGACTGCTTTACCAGAGTGACTCACCAGGCGGGCTGATTCTGCCATTGCTACTGTTCTGCCGCTGGAGATGCTCTTTATAGCACACTGAACACATGCCGTTTGTGCGGGGGTTTCCGTAAAATCCGCAGCCCGTGGAACAGAGCATAGGCACTTGGCTGTGGTTAGTTTCTTGTGCCATGTTCCTCTGCTGCACACCTGAAATTTACACAGAGTTAGCAAAGAACTCAGACACAAAACTCCTACATACATCATCCAGTGAAGGAAAATATCCACATACATTACCCCTCCAACCACTCTCTATACAAACAGGTCTGCGTCGGCTCTGGAAGCTGGCACAAAACTCTTGCAGGGAGATATCGCCAGAAGGCTAAGGAAAACACCTTGCACCTAGTTTAGTGTGGCCTCTCCCAGCAATAAGCAACATAAACTATGAGTTTTGCTATATGTTATAACTCTTTAATTTCTAAGTACTTAAACTTTTGCCGGAAGTTCACATGCTAACTTGTACACAGCATATTTATAATGATAAACTGAAAATAACCTAAATGTCTGACATTAAGAGAATGGATTTTTTAAAAAGTATTATACATACTGACAGAAGTTACGCAGTCACTGAAAATACAGAATACTGAAAAACCCAAGAGACCTGGTTAGAACACTTTTGATGGGGAAAAATGCTGATAATGAATGAAAAGGCACGATATGAAACATACACGAAATATGTTGCCAATTAGGCAATCAGAAAAAGGAGCATCTATTAACCACCAAAAAGGTTAGTAACGAACACGTCCAAGGATGGAAAAGCTAGTGACTCTTTTTCCTGATTTGTACCTTATCTGTACTTTTAAAATTCTCCAAAATGAAGACACCACTTGCCTAACTGGGGGAAAATTTACTTTTTTAAGTATTTAAAAACAAAAACTAAAATTAAAAACAGGACAGAGGCATTCGTCGGCCAGGCAAGTGGCGCTGGGACTGAGGGACTGTCTGGGAACCACATCGACAACCAATTACAGCAGACAGAAGAACCTCGCGTGTCAGCTCTCCCGTAAAGCAACTGGTTCTTTGGCATAAATAACACGACAGAAGTACTAACAGGCTCTCTCTCTTACTAAAAAGCAACTTCCCAAATGCAGGTTTACTCCAAAATGTGTGCACGTGTGTTACAGATGAGTGTACATTCAAGATCACGAAGAGTGAGACCAACCAAAGGAGGAAAATGTTTTGCCACTGACATTCCCTGGAGTTGATAAACGCCTAAGGAAACCAGTCAGGGTTCACTATTACCAGATTTCTCTCTGCCTAAATTACTTGAAAATGTTGAGGGAAGAATTTAATGCAAATTTCACAATCAAGAGCAGCAATGCACTTGACTGTAACAAAGCCATAGGCTTTTTGTTTGCTTTTAAAGAGAAATGTCCTAAAACTGTAAGAATATTTAGACCTTTAGCCTAGGAATACAGTTTGGGATTTTGACAAGCGTCTTCCTCACTCCATGATGACAAGTCATTTCAGAATCCAGATCCCTCCCTCTTCTGTAGCCCTGTAAGTTTACATGTCAAAAAAATAACACTGATGGCACAGAAAAGCTCATGCCAAATATCTTTTTTTCCTCCTTGCCTATGTTCATGAGGGATCCTGACCTGTAGCTCTTTTTTTAAATGTTTGTCTAGTTTTGGTATTAGGGTAATTCAAGGTCATGTAGCTAATTAATAAGTGACAGAGCTGGGGTTCAATCCAGGTAGCCCGGCTTCACCAAAGTCCACACTCTAAATTCAGTCAGTGGTCCTCAAAGGACGGCCCACTGACCCCTCTGAAGTTCAAAACTGTTTTCAGAGCAACACTAAAAAGCTACCTGCCTTCTTCACTGTTACGGACACGAGCGCTCGTGGTGCCAAACAGCAACGGTGGAAACACAGCTGACGCCTCACCAAGGAGCCAAATCAGGGCAGTGGCACCACACTGCAGTCAGGAGTGGTATTCTTCAGTGTCATGTCTCACAGCAAAAACTACTAATCTTACTAAATCTTGAAATACCTGAACACACGTCTTGTCAGTGTTTTGCGTGATCAACTGGGAGGCAGGCGTGAAGCACTCCTGCTGCACAGAGGACGACTGTCTAAACAAAAACACTCCAGCAGCTGTTCAAGTTGTGAGCTGACCGAGTTACCTTTTTAATGGGACAGGTCTTTTCACTTGAAAGCATGACTGGTAAACTGATCATACAGACGTGAGTACGTGGCAGACAATTTCTTACAAATGAAGGACACTTGTCACTTCAAACAGCCAATAGTGTTCACTATCAGAGACAACATTCAAGCATTCACGTGAAAAAATGCTTAACAAGCATCTCTAATATTTTGAGTTTTCTGGTAAGATCGGTGGTGATATTAATGAAATGTGGTTAAAAAATACTGCATCAACATTTCAAGAATCTTCATAAGACAGTGAGTGAACCAATATTTTCCAAATGACCAATGTACGATGGTATAAAATTATTCATGAACAAAAGACCCATTCAAAGTAAAACAGAGACCAGTGAATGTTAATAAAACAGGACAAAAGGTTTTACATGGTTTCAGATTCCGTGTCACAACCATCCTTTAAGAAACTACCAACTGTCAAGTGTTGGTGTATTACCAAAGAACAGCCCCTATTATCTGAAAAGGTCATTAAAATATTCTTTCTCTTCCCAACTACGCATTAGCGCGCATTTTCTTTGTAACACGGTAACAGACTGAATGCAGGAGCAACTATGAGAAACTCGCTATTAAGCCGGACCTTAAAAAGATTTGCAAAAATGCGTGAACGACGTCACTCTCCTCAGTAAAGAATGTGGGGGGGGGAATGATTAATGAGTATTTAAAATCTTTTCTCAGCTTTAATTTGTAATATGATAAATATCACTAGCTATAACCTTCATCAACAAAAGTTCTTCGTAGCACTCATTGATTTTAGAGAATGTAAAGGTTCTGAAACCCAAAATTTTGAGAATCCACTGCTGTGAAATACATTCTCAACACAGGCAGTGTTACCACAAGGGGCAAACTCTGATTCTTGGGGGAAACGGGGCACAGAAACCCTTACTCTTTATGTATAAAATACACATATACATACAACACATAAACAGACATACAGTAAATGTGTGAAGGTAAAATTTATAAAGGTGGGGGCCAATTAGAAAAAAGTCTAAAAAGGCCCCTGGGAGGGCAACAGAGAAAAAAGATGGAGGAACCCAGACCCAAACCGGCCGCTGCGCTACGCCGCCCACTGGTGACACTGGAGTGGGCGAGGGAGGGGTGACCGGAGTTCCCCCGGTGGTGACGCATCTCTCGGCACACGGCCGGCACTCACAAACGCCACAGGAGATAAACATTTCTGTAGAACTCAAGTAAACAGAGACAAAAACCGCAACATGACCACTAAGCTTTTATATCGTGATGTTTTTGCTTCAGAACAGTAAGACTGAAGTTCAAAACACGTAACACCAGCAACTTCCCGAGCCAAACTGCGTGCACAGCAGCACATTAACAATGATTTTCGTAACTCAAGAGGCACAGAGGATCTCATGGGGTTACTTAAAAAGAAAAAGAATCAACCTAACTTATTCATCTTTAGGCCACAAAATGCACCTTTACGTGAAGATTCAGGACGACGAAAGACCACGAAAGGGTAGTTTATCTGAATGTCTAATGGCATCGAGGGGGCAGCCGCCCCTTGCCACCACTGCAGGGCACACCGACGGCACCCACATGACCAGGGGGACAAGGGGAAGAGAAGAGGAACAAGAAGACGGAACGATTCCTTCACCGCTGCACTGCGGGATTATAAAGGCACAAATCCAAGGACACAGAAAGCAAGATTACTCTGCCAGCCTTACAAACGTTATCAGCATGGTATAATAAACGAGTCTACGAACTGGACAAGATTCATAAAATGTGGGTTCTAACGTTTCCTAACATTCATAAGCAAAACCATAAACCATTACTCCCTCAAGCCCCCTAGATAATACTTAACAGTTATTCATAGCTTACTATGGACAAGGAACGGTTTTTATTGTTTTATTTATATCACAATTAATCGTCCCAAGAACCCCATGATGTTGGTGCTACTGATATCCCCATTTTGAAAATAAAAGCCTGAGACTCAAAAAGACTTAGTAACTTGCCCAACGCCACAAATCTGGTAAGCAGCTAAATCAGAGCCTTCTGATAAATCTAAAAAACAAAAAAAACCTGACTCTCAAAGTCCATTATACCCCTATGAAATTAAAATTTTGTGAGTATTCATGAATTCTTACTACTTTCATTTAAGGAAGAATTTTACATTTCATTCATTCACTCAATCTTAAGATAGCATGTAGCTTTAATTAACTGTGACCATGCTCCTGAAAAAACTTATTTTTCATTTATGTCTTCTTACCTAAGAAGTTCTTACCAGCACAAAAAATTCAAGATTAAATATTTTAGGACCACAAAGAAAATTCATCACCAATTACTAAAACTCTGACAAAAGAACTGTAATGAACAAATGTGACACAGACTCAACACAACAGCAAATTCCTGCCAGTTACACTTATTTTCCTTTGCTTTCCTCCCTAGAGGTAAGTCCGCGAGTTCCAATACTTTTCACTTGGAAGTGTCTAATGCTCTTTGATTTCCCACTCCAACCGCGGTCCTCGTCACTTCACACCTGGGTTCCTGTAACAATTTTCCTTTCTGTTTTACTGCCTTTCATCCCAATCCACTTATCCAAATTCTCCTAAAACGTCCTATTCTCCTTATGTTACTTCCGCTTTCGTTACTGTACAGCAACTGCACCAGAGCGGAGCGCTCGACCGAGCGGTCGTTCATGCTTTACACAGCTTACCCCACCTGGCATTGCCCTGGAAAGAGGCTGTGCGTAAACAGAGTAAGCCTGGAGTCAGGCCGGCAGCAGGCTGGATCCCAACTTCGCCACTGTTTGCCTGTGAGAGCTCGGACACGCTACGAAACTTCCCTGGTCTCAGCTCTGCGAGAGGGTACCTGTATCGCCTGTCTAACCACATTAAGTAACGCCAGGCACACAGCAGAAGTTCAACGACTGGTCTTACTCTGCTCTTCCCGAAAGTCGAGGGTCCTCTGCTTCCATCTGTCTGAAACAAGTCACGCTCACTCCTTGACGCAAGCTTCTGGCTCACACGGTTCCTTCTTTACTCCGCTTTAGCACTCTGTTTGTGACAGTTCTGTCTATTTCAGGAAATCGGCTTAAATTCTTCTTCTTCTGGGTCCACTTTCTGCTCTGTGCTCCTAAAGAGCTGCCTGAACCACCCTACCGGGGCACTGAATCTCGCCATCACTGAAGAGCCTCACGGGCCTGCAACTCTGCTCCCAGCGGAGCTCTTGCCTCCTCAAGCCCTCTTTATGGCCAATGTGAGTCCCACAAAATATTTTGTTGAGTAAACATATCTCATTATTGTCAAAAGTATTCATATCAGGCAAAAAAATGGTTACATTTTGTTGAAAAGGGGAGAAAAGAGATTGATAAAAAATGGTATACGCCAAGCACAGTGGTGTGCGCCTGCAGTCCCAGCTACTTGGGAGGCTAAGGCAGGAAGATCACTTGAGCCCAGGAGTTCCAGACTAGCCTGGGCTTAAAAAAAAAAAAAAAAAGAAGTTTCACACTGCAGTATTCATAATTTATATATTAAAACAGTTATTCAGCAAAAATGACCAATAGCCTAAGACAGTTATAAAACACAAACTTTTTTAAAATTTATTTGTTTTTCTCCCTCCTCCTGAAAGAAATAGGGAGGAAATATAACTTACGGTGACTAGTTAGCCTAGAGAACTTATGAACTGGAAAACCTGAGTTAAATCTGATCCACAGCCATGTCTGACTGGCCAGCATCTATCAATTTTTTTAAAAATTAGTTGCTAGCATTTAAAAGTTGGGGAACAGAATACAAAAATTCCAGATTTCCAGCTTCTCTTGAAAAACAGGAAGGCTTGACAACATCGGACTCATGTTTTCAAAATTAAAACCCATCAGTTGGGGCCCATACTCTCCAATTCGAGACCACCTTCACTTTTAGGTTAACGTCTACGATCATGCCAATCCGGGATCTTCACTATTAATTTCAAGAAGAAAAAGAAACGTAACATGTTGAGTTAAACAAGAACGCAGGTTAAACTCTGAACTCCTACTGCAGCACAGAGAGGCGAGAGGAGCCCCTCCTACCTCCTGCCTCCTTTTAATCACTGGGAAACTAACCGCTCAGGTTCAGCCAATTCTCTTTCCAACTGTATCAAACGGAGATCTCAGAAGAGACCAAGGCAGAACTGGTGGCACCATCCCAGTGTAACTTTTTTTAACTTTCATAACAATAGTTGATCAAAACAGGAATCTGGCTTAGGTACTTGAGATTCCTGGTGGCGCACAGTAATTCCCCAGAGTTCTGAGAATTTGGCTCGCCACCTGTCGTATGGGGTGGAGGAGGAGTGGGGACCTTGGCAGGGACGGTAACAAATCCAGAGAAGTTCACAAAGCAAACAGATCAGAAAATATGACTTGCTACAGAACACACGGGAAGACCGCTACTCACTCTGATAAAAGATCGGGGACTTGGGACTAGGGCTCCTGCCGCGCTGAGGGTGCTGGTGGTGCTCTGTCCAGCAGCCCCCCGTTCCCTACGGCAGGCTGTCTTCCCTGCTGCTCACTGGGCTGGAAGACAAAAGGTACGAGTCTGGCTAACGTGAGGATAACATCTTCAGGGACACTACACATTCTTTCCCAACAAATAACTAATTCATCATTTCCAACATATTAGGCTGGCTACGTAAATATAAGAGAACCCAAAGTTAATTCCCGTAAATACAAATCTCATTTTTCCAATTATTGCTGTAAGGAAAGTTTCCACTGACTGGTATGATAAATTTTATTGAAAGAGGCTACTGAAGACAGCATGTGTTAATACAGTAACTCTGATTGGCCTTCCTGTCTTAGGTGGCTCTCATGTACTGCATTCTGCACAACAATCTGTAAAGCAGGGGCTGGCAAAGCTTTCTGTAAATGACCAGACAGTAAATATGTTAGGGTTTGCAGGCCACACAGTCTCTGTTGCAACTACTCAAAACTCTACTGTTGCCATGCAAACGCAGCCACAGACAACATGCAAACAAAGGAGACGGCTATGTTCCAATAAAATTGTATCAATGGCCACTAGAATTCGAATTTCACAGAATTTTCATGTTACTAAATGTTATTCTTTTGATTCTTCCCCTCAACCACTTAAAACATAAACACCATTTTTAGCTCATGGGTTGTACAAAAACAGGTGATGAACCAAAAGCTTGCCAACCCTAAATTAAATAAGCAACGACTTCAGTGTAATCATCACTATAGATGATGGGGTGGGAGCGGGCAGAGAGACACAGGACTGAAACACAGGTACCATTAACTGCAGGACTCTCTAATCCAAAGCTGAATATAAGTTTTAAGCATTATTTATTCTTGTTAAGCCTCATGTGTGTCTTGGTTAAGTACTCGTGGTCCCCCATACCTGTGGGTTCTGCACCTGCAGATTCAATCAACCTCAGACGGGAAATACAGTATTCCCGGGACGTGAAACTTGTGGGTACGGAGGACTGACTTTTCATATCTGAAGGTTCCACAAGTGCGTGACTTGAGTGTCCACAGATTTTGGTACCCACGAGGGAGGAGGGGCGTCCCAGAACCGATCTCCCACGGACACCGAGGGATGACTGTGTACGTTCACAGCACAGAGAGCGGAAAGGACTACGAAAGGCAGCATCTCACCCAAATCTGTGTCTCCAAGCACGGTTTACACGGAGAGTTACAGCCACGACGTGATGCGGTAAATGACAGACACACGCTCAGCACAAACACACCTCAACTTGGCTGAACAAACCTGTGGTGTCTCAGTAATCATGACATCACTCAATAACTGAACCTGAAGGGCTGTATTAGTGAAACTGACAGTTTCTGTCTGCCTAGTCTGCTTCCTTCCTTGTCCTTTTAGGTAACAGGACCTCTCTTTCTTGCAGGAAGACCATTTCATTTCATTTGCTTTGGGCAGGCCTGATTCCTCCCTTGCCAGGGCCCACCTGGCTCAAAGGTAAACACATGAGCCAAACCTGGGCATGTGACTCAGGCTGAGCCAGTTAGTCCTCCCTGGGTTTTCCCGGTACTGCTGCGAAAAGGGCAGACGTTTCTCTGGGATTCCTAGTTGGCAGACAACACAATGTAAGCCTGGCGCCGCTGGTGGCCACCTTTGCCAAAATGCAGAAAGAGCCGACTACCCAAGCAAAGCAAGAGGGGGGCGGGGTGCAGAGAGCCAAACCTCGAAAGGGACGAAGTCCGGCATCCACCTTGCTGAGGTCAACTTCACTCCTTAGGATTCCTCAGTTATACGCGACAAAATTCTGGTTTTACTTTAGTTTGATCTGGGTACTGTCACTTGCAATTCAAAGTCCTTAGAAATACCAGAAGCAATTACTAAACGCTGCTTCACTAAAACTCTCAGACCTACGAGAATAATCAATGCAAATCAAAATGAAAGACACTCCGTTAGTTCAATCCAAAGATGTCCTACGGTAAAGAAACCTGCAAAAGTGGCGACCAACAATTCCCACTTATTTTTCTTTTTAACATATAAAAAGTACACAGGTCCTACGTAAGTTTTAAATTTTCACAAACTGAACACGACTGTGTAACTAGCACTCAGATCAAAACGCAGAACATTCTCCAAAAGCTTCCTCGTGCCTTTTCCAGTTACCACCCAGCCCTGCACAAGAATTACAACTACACTGACTTTCAACACCCTAGACCAGTAGCTTTCCTGTTCTTTAACTTTTATAAATGGAATTATACAGTGTACACACATTTTGTGTTTGTGAGAATCAACCATGCTATTGTATACAGTCGTTCACTCTTAGTGCTATGTGGTGTATCCTATTGTATTAACAAACCACTAGAACTTTC
>CAUYRT010081549.1:0-47829 GCA_963574885.1 Lepilemur ruficaudatus | reverse complement strand
GTGATCACTTTGGGTAGTATGAACATTTTAAAATATTGATTCTGCTGATCCATGAGCATGTTATGTTTTCCCATTTCTTTACATTATCTGCAGTTTCCTTCCTTGGTGATTTGTAGTTCTCTTTGTAGAGACCTTTCACATCCTTGGTTAAATATATTCCTAGATATTTTTTTTTTTTTGTAGCTTTCGTGAAAGGTCGTGAGTCTTTGATCTGATTCTCATTTGACTCATGGTGGGTAGGAATTCTACTAATTTGTGTACATTTATGTTGTATCCTAAGATTTTGCTGAATTTGTTTATCAATTGCAGGAATCTCATGGCAGACTCTTTGGGGTTTTCTAGATATAGGATAGTATCATCAGCAAAGAGCAATAGTTTGAACTCTTTTCTCCTCATTTGGATACCCTTATTTTCTTTCTCTTGCCTGATTACTCTGGCTAGGAATTCCAGCACTATGTTGAATAGAAGTGGTGAAAGTGGGCATCCTTGTCTTATTCCAGTTGTGGGTGGGAGTGTTTTCGACATTTCTCCATTCAGTAAGATGTTGGCTGTGGGTTTGCTGTATATGGCTTTTATAATTTTGAGGTATGTTCCATCTATGCCTATTTTGTTAAGACTTTTTCACCATAAAAGGGCACTGGATTTTGTCAAATGCTTTTTCTTCATCTATTGAGATAATCATATGATCTTTGCTTTTCTTTCTGTTTTGGTGGTGAATCACATTTATGGATTTACATGTGTTGAACCATCCTTGCATCCCTGGGATGAAGACGACTTGGCCATGTTAGATTAGTTTTTTGATGTGTAGCTGAATTTGGTTTGCTAGAATTTTATTGAAAATTTTGCATCTATATTCATAAGGAATGTTAGTCTATAATATTTTTTTTGTTGTGTCCCTTCCTGACTTTGGTATCAACGTGATATTGCTTTTATAGAATGAGTAGGGGAAGATTTCTTCCTTCTCGATGTTATGAAATAATTTCTGCAGTATGGGTACCAATTCTTTGTAGGTCTGATAATATTTGCATGTGAAATCATCTAGTCCGGGACTCTTTTTTGTTGGAATATATTGTTGTTGCTGCTTCAATTTCATTGCTCATAATGGGTCTGTTCAGGAGTTACATGTCTTCCTGATTGAGCCTTGGGAGGTTGCATGTTTTTAAGAATTTGTCAATTTCTTCAAAGTTTTTTGAGTTTACTTGCATAGAGATTTTTATAGTATTCACACAGTATATTTTATATTTTTGTGCTATCAGTTGCAATACCTCCTTTTTCATTTCTGGTTGAGCTTATTTGGGTCCTTTCTCTTCTATTTCTGGTTAATATTGCAGGAGGTCTATCAATTTTATCTTTTCAAAGAAACAGCCCTAGTATCATTAACCATCTGTTTTATTTATTTATTCCATTTAGTTCTGCTCTGACCTTGTTATTTGTTTTCTTCTTTGAGTTTGGGATTGATTTTCCTTTTCTAGTTCCTTGAGGCAATTCATTACAATGTTGATTTGTCATCTTTCTGTCTTTTTGATATAGGCATTTAAGGCTATGAATTTTCGCCTTAGGACTGTTTTTGCTGAATCCCACAGATTTTGATAACTTGTGTCCCCTTTGTCATTTAGTTGAGAAATCATTTGATTTGACCCAATAATCATTTAGCAGTAGGTTGTTTAACTCCTGTGGCCTTGTGTAGAATTCAGTGTTTCTGTTGGAGTTGATTTCTAATATTGCACTGTGATCTGAGAAGATACATGGTATAATTTCTGTTTTTTTTTAATTTGTTGAAACATGTTTTGTGTTTTTAAAAGTCTTTGTTTAATTTTTTCTGATAAATTTCTGAATTGGTTTTCTATGTTTTCTTGGAGATCACTGAGTTTCCTTAAAATTGCTATTTTGAATTCTTGGTCAGAGAACTTGTAAATCACCATCTTATAAGGGTCAAGCACTGGGTCATTGGATTTTTGCTTTGTCCTTTTGAGGAGGTCATCAATTCCTGTTGCTGTTGGTTCTTATGGGTATATATCTATATCTTTGCAATGAAGTATTAGTTATTCCTTCTAGTTCTCTCTATCTTGTTTATTTCAGTTTTTATTGAGTGTATCTACTTAGTGAATCTCTTTGGCTCCAGGTGGTTCTTTAAGCCCAGAGTTGTCTCAGCTCTAATAAATGGTGGGAGTGCTGCATTTCCTGAATGTGAGAGGTCCCCAAAGGGATTATTCTGGCAGTATAGGAAGGTTGTCCAGGGGTTCATTTCCAAGTAACCTGTAGAACATACTTCTTACAGCATGATATTTCTGAACAGTTATTCTGATTTGGCATCTTCTTCGGCTGAGTTACAGAGCAGTTTCCAAGGCTGGGAATAGTGATCCTTCTTTCCCTCATTGTCTCAGTCCATCCTCAGGGATATATCTCTCTTCAGGCAGTCACGATGCTTCCTGTGGGTTAAGGAAAGGATAGGACTTCTGCTAGGGAACCCAAGGAGGCAGAGAAGCTGGTTGACCACCTCGATTTCACATTTTCCAGTATAGAAACAGTGAGTTGTGGGGAAATTTTCCTCATGCTTTGTGCTAAGGAGAATGGGGAAAGAGCATTATGGATGTGGATGTCTGACTACTCTACTATCTGCTCAGAGTTTTTCTACTTCTCTATGGCCCCAGGAATTATCTCAGCCTCATACTTGAGCTCTGGGGTGTATTTGGTGAAAATTTCAGTGCTATATATTTGGTTTTGGTTTTCTGTAGGGAGGAGTGAAGCCAGATTGCCTCCACACTGCCATTTTGAAATCAGAAGTCCCCTAGGAATAAATTTATCCAAGGAAATGAAAGATCTCTACAATAAAAACTACAAAACACTGATAAAAGAAATTGAAGAGATCACAAAAAAAAAAAAAAATGGAGACATTCCAGGCTCATGGATTAGAAGAATTAATATTATTAAAATGACCATACTACCCAAAGCAATCTATATACTCAATGCAATTCATATCAAAATACCAATAACATTTTTCACAAAAATAGAAAAAAAAATCCAAAATTTGTATGGCATGACAAAGACCCTGAATAGTCAAAGCAATACTGAACAAAAAGAGCAAAGCCAGAGACATTACACTACCTGCCTTCAAAATATCTATAAAGCTATAGAAACCAAAACAGCATGGTACTGGTATATAAACAGACACATAGACCAGTGAAACATAACTGAGTACCCAGAAATAAATTCACATATTTACAACCGTCTGATTTTTCCACAAAGGCATCAACAAAGAAAGCACAGCCACTTCAATAGATGCAGAAGAAAAAATTCCCATCTCTCACCATATAGAAAAATCTATTCAAAATGGATGAAATTCTTAAATGTAAGACCTGAATGTGTAAAATTGCTAGAAGAAAATATTAAAAAACACTTTTGGACATTGTTCCATGCAAAGATTTTATGAGTAAGACTCCTCA
Source organism: Lepilemur ruficaudatus (assembly GCA_963574885.1). Classification (NCBI taxonomy): domain Eukaryota; kingdom Metazoa; phylum Chordata; class Mammalia; order Primates; family Lepilemuridae; genus Lepilemur; species Lepilemur ruficaudatus. The sequence goes on along the minus strand of CAUYRT010081549.1, from coordinate 44,386 downwards.
AAAGCACAGGCAACAAAATACAAAATAGACAAATGAGACTGTAACAAATTAAAAAGCTTCTGCATAGCAAAAACAATCAAAAGCATGAAGAGACGACATATAGAATGGGAGAAGATATTTTCAAACTATTCATCTGACAAGGGACCAATATCAATAATACACAGAACACTCAAATAACTGAACAGCAAAAATAATAATAATAAATAAATAAATTGTCTGATTTAAAAATGAGCAAAGGATCTGAATAGACATTTCTCAAAGGAGGACATACAAATGACCAAGTAATACATCAAAAACTTCTCATCACTGATCATCAGGAAAATGCAAATCAAAATTACAATGAGATATCATCTCATTCCAGTTAGAGTGGCTATTATCAAAGAGACAAAAGAAAACAAATGCTAGCTAGGATGTGGAGAAAAGGGAACTCATACATTGTTGGTGGGAATGTAAATTAGTACAGCCATTATGGAAAACAATGTGAAGGTCCCATACATTGTTGGTGGGAATTTAAATTAGTACAGCCATTATGGAAAACAATGTGAAGGTAAAACTATCATATGATCTAGCAATCCCACTACTGGGTATTTATTCAAAAGAAAGAAAGTCAGTATATTTAAGAGGCATCTTCACCGCATGTTTATTGCAACGGTATTCATAATAGCTGAAATATGGAATCAACCTAAGTGTACATCAATAGCAGAATGGATAAGGACATGGGGCATGCATACACAATGGAATACTATTGAGCCACAAAACAGAATGAAATCTTGTCATTTATAGCAACATAGACGAACCTGCAGGACATTGTGTTAAGTAAAATAAGCCAGGCACAGAAAGATAAATACCACAAGTTCTTACTCATATGCTAAAACTAAATAAGTTGATTTCATAGAAGTAGAGAGTAGAATAGTGTTTACTAAAGACTGGGAAGGGGAGGGCGAGGAGGGAATAGGGAGAAGCTGATTAACAGATACAAAATTACAGCTAGATAGGAAGAATAAGTTTTAGTGTTCTATAGCACTGTAGGATGACTGTAGTTAACAATAATTTATGGTATGTATTCAAATAGCTAGAAGAAAGGATCTTGAATGTTTTCAATACAAAGAAATGATAAATTTTTGAGGTGATATATATATGCTAATTACCCTGATTTGATCATTACACATTGTATACATACATCAAAATGTTACCCTGTATCCAAGAAACATGTACAATTATTAGATCTCAACTAAAAGAAAAGATAGTTAAAATGGAAAATTTTGCCTTATATATGTTGTACCACAATTTAAAAAATTAATGCAATATACCAAAACCATTAAATTGTATACTTTAAATGGGTTGTGATTCATAGATTCAATGCAATCCCTGTCAAAATACCAACATCATTTTTCACAAATCTATAAAAAATAATTCTGCTTTTTGTTAGAACAAGAAAAGAGCTAAAATAGCCAAAGCAACCTCAAGCAAAAGATCTTACCTGGAAGTATCACTTTACCAGACTTTAAGCTTTATTGCAAGGCTATAGTAACCAAAACAGCATGAAATTGGCACAAAAATAGAGACATAGACCAGTGAAACAGAACAGAGAACCCAGGTATAACACCATCCACATATTGCCAACCAATCTTTGACAAAGTAGACAGAAATATAACTAGGGAAAAGAACCTCTATTCAATAAACAGTGCTGAGAAAATTCGATAGCCACCTGTAGATGATTGAAATAGGATCCATATCTCTAACCACACACAAAAATTAATTGAAGTTAAATAACAGACTTAAATCTAAAACATCAAACCATAAGAATTCTAGAAGAAAATGTTGGAAAAACTCTTTTAGATATTGGCCTACACAAAGAATTTATGAAGAAGATCCAAGGGCAATCACAGCAACAACAAAAATAAATAAATAAATGGGACTTGATTAAATTAAAAAGCTTCTGCACAGCCAAGGAAACAATCAACAGAGCAAACAGCCTACAGAATGGGAGAAAATATTCACATGCTGTATATCTGTAAAGCGCTAATAACCAGAAACCACAAAGAACTCAACAACTCAGCAAGAAAAAATCAACAACCCAATTAAAAAGTGGGCAAAATACATGAACAGAAGCTTTTCAAAAGAAGATAGACTACTGACCAATAAACATATGAAAAAATGCTCAACATCACTAATCATCAGAGAAATGCAAATCAAAACCACAATGAGATATCACCTAACCCCAGTGAGAATGCCTTTTTTCAAAAGTCCCAAAACAATAGATGCTGGCTCAGGTGTGGAGAGAAAGGAATTCTTATACACTGTTGGCGGAACTACAAACTGTTACAACTTCTATGGTAAATAGTATGGCAATTCCTCAAAGAACTAAAAGTAGACCTACCACTCCAGAGACCTCATATAAGTGGATTCATACAGTATTTGTCTTTTCACAACTGGCTTATTTCACTTAGTCTAATGTCCTCAAGGTTCATCCATGTTGTAACTTGTGTCAGAATTTTCTTTCTTTTCAATGCTGAATAATATTCCATTGTATGTGTGAACTAAAATAAAATTGTAAGTCCCCAGACAACTGAATTGACCCCCTCTTTGCCAAAAGGACCCCAAAAATACCCTAAAGCTGAGTTTATGGCCATGAGAAGGGAGGTCAGACATGTATCATCATGTCCCCCTCCCTTCTTGGAGATATCTTTTGTAACTCATTAACAGGCCTAAAACTGTACAAGACAAAGCACACCTGCATGCCATCAATTTGCTTAACAGATCACTTGAGTCTGGGTATATGTCTGGTATATGCCCTGTGGCTTGTCTCTGACTAACAGACTTCCATCATTTCTTTAACCAATTACAAATCAAAGAATCTTTAAACCCACCTTAACCTGTAATGCCCCACTTTGAGATGCCTTGCCTTTTCAGGCCAAACCATTGTATGCTTTCCATGTATTGATTTATGACTTTATGTGTAATTCCTGTCTCCTGGAAATGTATAAAACCAAACTGTAACCCAACCACAGTGAGACCACTTGCTCAAGCCTTCTATGACGTGGCTCTGGTTGCACATATTCGGCTCAGAATAAATATTTTTAAGTTATTTTACAGAGTTTGGGTTTTTTTCTGTTGACATATGAATATACCACATTTTGTTTACCCATTCATTTGTTGATGGACACTTGGGTTGCATATACTTTTTAGCTACTGTGAATAATATTGTTATGAACATGGATGTGCTTAAACAAAATTTTAGAATTATTTTTCTTAGTAGTCATAAGAGATAATTACATTAAAAGTTAACAAAGCTAGAAACCAATAAATCAAACATTATGCTCTTGGCAATAGACTAATAAAAGTTTCCATATAAAGTAAAAATATTCAATTTAATACAGTCTTAACCAAGTTCAACATGAAAAATTATGCATTTGCCAAATATGTAATTAGAAAGAACTTTTAGAAAATGAAAATAATATGCTTCACTTTTACATATATTATATATGTAAAGTTTCTAAATTTTATAAGATTCAATGAATAATTAACTCAAAGCAGATATAAAGCTATTACTTTTAAATTTGTCAATGTAATATAAGGAAATATTTCTCTATTAATCAATATAACCAAATTCTCTCAAAATAAATGGCCTGTATTAATAAAAAAAATCTTGAGATGGATTTCACAGGATATTTGGACAATAGTAGCTAAAATCTTTTTTTTTTAACTGCATACGTTAGATAAGAGAAATGACTTTAACATATGGCTAGTTCTGCAGCTATCGCTTAGCAGATGGTTAATACTAAGTTTGCAAAACTGAAATGGAATTTCTTAGCATCTTAATATACCATGTGATCTTATTTACCTGTTCTATGACTGCTGTTATCTTTCTATAATGTAAATTGCTTTAATCATGGCTATTAGAGCCAAGATTATAGAAAATACTTGTTAAATATAAGAAAAGGAAGTGAAAAAAATCATAACAATTTACCATATGAAAATAACACTGGTTTACTCATAAAGTCTTTGAATAAAAGTATAGTAAAGCCCCAATCTAATTACCTTGTTATATGATCTACTAAATTATGTCCACCATGTCCTGCATGTGTAACTCTTACTCTAATACAGGAAGCCCCTAACACCAGTGTTAATTAGCCTGATTCTTCCAACCCTGGAGATTTATGATAGAGTCCTATGCCTCTAAGAATAATGAAATATCTAAGAAGATAAACCCCCCTCTTCAAGCCAGGCTCATGTGTTTACTAGAAAATTATCTAGCTAGATTGTGATATGTCCACAGAGACAAGTATTTTAAATCTTAATTCTTTATAGTCTACATATTTTAAATTTGTATGCACAGAGTTCTAAAGTGTTAATTATTTTTTTATTTTTATACATGGAAGAGACAAGAGTTGCACAAAAGCAATTGCATTTTTCAGGAAAATAAATATCTAATAGTACAATGAAGATTACTCATTGATATAAAGTAGCAAAGAAATACAATTTGATGGAGAAAAAAATTATTAAATAAATAGGATTGAGTCTTGTTATTTCCAGTAGTTACATTCTATAAAATAGAACCCTGAACCATTGATCTTAGGGGAAATACAAGGATAGGTTCCTATGAGCTTCTAGTCACAAAATTTACATCAACCAAAACACTGTGTAGATTTCTTTGCCACTATCCTTATTCAATAAGCCTTTCTCAGCATGGAAAGCCTGTTCTTCCACATAACCCCTTTCCTGTATAACACATAACTGATATTTTAAAAATTCTTTTGCAGCATCCTGATCTGCAGAACCTACCTTACCCGAAAGTTTAACATTTTTCACACTATATGGCCTTTTGAAATGTGTGAGTCAGCCAGCACAAGCTAAGAATGGTTTAACATTTGCCTGATGCAGGGTAATGTGATCATAACTTTCTTTGGCTTTCAGTCTCACAACACTATCCACTACATTATAAAATCATTTATCTTCTTATGAATCTACAAATACAGCCACTTTCTGTAGCTTCATCATACATCATAGGTGTTACTTTAGTGCTTTCTAGAGTGGCCTCACATACAGATCAGATAACTTTTTCTTCCTTTTTTGAATGTACAGTATTGTTGATTTATTAATATTGAACTTATGGCCAATAGCATTATAGCTCATGTCTGAATGAAGCTTAGCTAATGCCTATATTTTTTTTCCATAAGTCACATTACAGTTTGCTTGACAGAACACCAGATAGCACTTCAGCATTACACTTGGGGGCCATCTTAAAAAGTGAAATCACCAACAAGAAGTGCAAAAGTGCAAAAAAAAAAACATGGCACTCAATAAACCTTGAAAAGGACACGTGTTTACTATATGAGAGTTAAAAGAAGAAGGCAGAGTGTCACCTTGTTCAACCTCAGCTGATGTGTATGCAAGGCAGGTGATTTTTGGCAGCTCTACACATGTTTGCAGATGACCACAAAAGCACTAGAGTATTAATTTGGGGGTTACAAATAAATTTTAGAAAGCAAGTGAATTCACAAATACTAAATCCACAAATAACAAGGACAAATTGCATCTCATAAAGAAAAACTGCAAGCTTGCTTTTTGGGAGCAAGACTGACAGAATTACATCAGTGTGGCAGAAAATTCTGGAGCAAAATAAATAGTGCACTGAACAAGTTGAGAATATCTAGACTTGTTTTTAACACATTTCTTGCTCACTACATGATCTACCTTCTTTGGTATGTTTTTATTATCATCACCTATAAGTTAATTCAACATAAATTAGAAAATCAAAACCAACCAGAAGGTACAGAGACGTGATCAGCATAATGGTACAAAACTGATATTCATTCTAACTCCATTTTCCTTTCAATGAACTTAGCTAATAACAAAGTGACATAACACTTAGTACAGTTTGACAAAAAGCCTTGAAAATGAACAACCACAAGTAGGACCCAAGTGGACAGAGGAAAAAACACATGTTTACCATGTGTCAGAGTTGACAATCTAATCAGAAGGGGAAAAAGAAGTTAACATTGATCAAATTCCCTATTATTTGTCAGGCATTTCTTTTTGTTAAATGTTTTTTAAAATTTAATTTAATTTCAGAGTATTATGGGGGTACAAACATTTTGGTTATGTAAATTGCTTTTGTACAGTTTGAGTCAAAGTTCTGTGTGCCCATCATCCAGATAGTGTGCATTATACCCATTAGGTGTGAATTTACTCATCCCCTTCTCCACCCTCCCACCTGCTTAATTTCTGATGAGTTTTATTTTCATATGTGCACATAAGTCTTCTTTGATTAGCACCACATAATGGTGAGCACACGTGGTTTTTTCCATTCTTGTGATACTTCACTTAGAAAAATGGTCTCCAGTTCCATCCGAATGGCACATGACAGGCATTTCAAAATTCCCATTTTACAGAGGAAGAAAATAAAAATTAGAGACTAGCATGCTCAAGAACACAGTTCAAAATGATGAAGCCATGATTCACCCTGCAGTTACAACACTTGGGGAATGTCTTTCCAAACAAGAGCCTAAGGCTGACAACCATTTAAGAGACAATGTTATGAGGCAAATTAGCTTCTACTAGGAAATTTGTAGAAGTATCTAGGATTATAAGTATGAACAGAGAAAATGGATTTGTTATTCTCTGTCCCTCCCATCCCACTTATTCTCTACCTTTATTTGCTTTGGGCCCTTATCTCTAGGGACTGCATTACTAGGGATCTCTTGCCCTCTAGCTTGCAGTTGAGTTTAGCCAAAGGGAAGTGGCAGCAGGAGAGAACAGAGCAGGATAGACCAAGGTAGTCCTGGCAAGGAAAAGGTTATAAGGCTGCCAACATGCATGCATAGTTTCAAGAGATAGACACAGTGGGGATGTTCCTGTCACAAAGCTAGATATCACCATTTCATGAATAAATGGGGACAATGATACCTCATAACATTGTTTGGGGAATAAATGTTAAGATATTGCAGGTAGAAAGAGCTGTAAGATTGCTAAAACCATTGTATAAATGTGTAGTGATCATTCTATTTTTTCTAATTTTTACTTAAAAAGTAGAACAAAATTTAAAAAAAAAAACCTTTACAATAGAAAAAGTTATATGACTTATACAAAGTCAACAATAAATCATGGGCTTCGTAAGTAACCTTGAATTTTCAGCTTTCTACTTTTCATTAATATTATGTGAGGTTAGTAGAGTCTCATCAAAAGTTACAGCTCAGTCAATCCCATGAAATTTTCCTACCCCAGGTTCCACTGGTTCCCAAGCCGAGGACATTTTTGTGTAGTTACAGACCCCAGATTAAGTCAAAGTCTGAGAAACTTGAGCACTGTGGCCTTTTTAATCTCCTTGACAGTAGGAAAAGCTATTCTTGTGCTTTTCTCTCCACATGTTTAACTCTAAACCAGAAATTCAAAGAAATCATTTTTTAAAATCTAGAGGGACTGATTCTTATGATTTTAAAAAGGTTTATTATAGTATAACCATAAAAGAAAATTATGAGATAAAAGGAATTTCACATATTTAAAGTGCACAATTTGATAGGTTTTAACATGTGAATAAACCCATGAAACCATCACCATGATCAAGATAATGAAAATATCCATTGTGCACAATAGTTTCCTTGTGCCCTTTTATAATACTTCCCTGTCACTCATCCCAGTCTCTCTCCCTGTCCACTGTTTCCCTGCAACCACTGATACCCTTTTCATTACTATAAATTAACTTGTCTTTTCTAGAACTTTATATAAATGACATCATCAAGTATTTTTTTGGTCTGGCATTTTTCCTTTAGCACAATTTTTTGAGATTCATTTATGTAGTTGTATAATTCAATAGTTCATTTCTTTGTATTGCTTAGTGGCATTCAATTGTGTAGACATGTCAGAATTGTTTGTTCACTTACCTATTTATAAACATTTCTTTTTTTGGTTCAATTGGGGACTACTGAAAACAAAGTTGCTGTGAACATTTGTGTACAAGTTTTACATGGCCATTATCAAAAAACAATACTCTAAATGCTCTATAAATATTTTCACTGTTTTAAATGATCAAGGTTTTCTGATGAAAGAACAGTGGCACTTGGCTTAAGAGATGAATAAATAACAACTCTAAAGATAGAGACCTCCAGGGAGACATAAAGTCTTATCTCCCTCTAAAACCATCATTTACTTCTCTTTGAAAGGGTAATGGATCCAGAGGCCTTCCCTCTTCTCCTCGTCTCCCTTCTTCTCCATATACTCCGCAGTAAATTTCTCTCTATCTCTCTTTCTCTCTCTGTCTCTCTCTCTGTCTCTCTCTCTCTCTCTCTCTCTCTCTCTCTCTATCTTTCTCTCTCTCTCTTCAGAAGAAGGGCATATTGGCCTACTGCTCCATATAAACTTTGAGATTTATAATTTTGGAGTTTCTTTCCTGTGATGCAAACATATACACATACACAGACACAGACATTAGGCCCTCATTGTATCAGCCCATGGAGTACCGAAGTATGGAGAAATGGCACTAAGATGGACTTTGAGTAAATAATTGATCTGTTCTTTGATCCAGTAACTTTGTATTTTCTATCAGGATATATAAATAAATATAGATATAAAAACTTAAGTGACATATTTTTTCATTTCTGGTGGATAAATACATATGAGTGGAATAACTAAATCATATGGTAGATGTATGTTTAACTTTTTAAGGAATTGCCCAACTGTTTTATAAAATAGTTGTATCATTTTACATTCTCACAGCAGTGTGTGAATGTACCCATGTCTTCACGTTCTTTCCAGCACTTGGTATTATCCACCTCATTTTACTGTAGCCTTTCTAGTAGCTATATCATATTATCCATTGTGGTTTTAATTTGCATTTCTCTAATCATTAATGATATTGAGTATCTTTTAGTGTGCTTATATCCCATGTATAGTCTTCTTTGGTGATGTGTCTAATTCTTTGGTCCTATTCAGAAGTTTTTAATGGATGGTTTGTCATCTTATTGAATTGAAATATTTCTGTATATACTATGGTTAGAAGTCCTTTGTCAGATATTTGTTTTGCAAATATTTTTTTCACAAAACAGCTTATATTTACATGTTCATAACAATGTCTTTTGAAGAGCAAAAAGTGTAATTTTGTTAAAGTACAATTTATTGACTTTTTATTTCACAGCTCATGACTTTTGTGTCCTGTTTAAAAAAAAAATCTTTACTAAATCCAAGGTCACTACTTTTCCCTATATTTTAATCTATAAGCTTTTTATAGATTTATGTATATGATCAGTTTTGAATTATTTTTGGTATATAAGCTATAGATCCAAATTCATTTTTAAAAATAGATATCCAATTACTTCAGTACAATTTATTGAAAATACTATACTTTCTCCATCACATCCTTATTAAAAATACGTTGTCTTTACATATGTGGGTCTATTTCTCTATTATCTTTAATTATCTAATTGTCTATCTTTGTTTCAATGCCATAACATCTTGACAACTGTAGCTTTATAAGATGTCTTAAAATCATGTAGTGTTAACCCTCTAAACCTCTAACCCTCTTTGTTTTTCTTTACCAAACTTGTTTTACTTAATCTAGGTCCTTTGCATTTCTGTATGAATTTTAGAATCAGCTTGCCAATTTTAAAAAATACTGCTAAATTAAACAGCTTCTGCACAGCAAAGAAAGTAATCAAAAGAGTAAAAAAACCACTTACAGAATGAGATAAAATATTTACAAACTATACATCTGATAAAGGTCTAATATCCAGAATCTACAAATAACTTAAACAAATCAGCAAGAATAAAACAAACAACCCCATTAAAAAGGGAGCAAAAAACATGAACAGAAGTTTTTCAAAAGAGGATAGACAAATGGCCAACAAACTTATGAAAAAATGATCAACATCACTAACTATCAAGGAAATGCAAATTATTAATAAAACCACAATGAGATACCATCTTACCCCTGTCAGAATGGCCATTGTTAAAAAGTAAAAACAAACAAACAAAAAAACAAACAAAAAAACCCTTAGATGTGGATATGGATGAAGACAGCTAGGAATGCTTATACACTGCTGGTGGGACTGCAAATTAGTATAACCTCTATGAAAAACGGTATGGGCATTCCTCAAAAAATTAAAAGTAGACCTACCATTTGATCCAGCAGTCCCTCTACTGGATATCTACCCAAAGGAAAAGACATCATTTTACCAAAGAGATACCTGTATTCAAGTGTTTATCGCAGCACAATTCACAATTGCAAAGATGTGCAATCAACCTAAGTGCCCATCAATTGATGAGTGTATAAAGAAAATATGGTGTATATATATCATATACATATATATATATATATATATATATACTCAGCCATAAAAAGGAATGAAATAATGTCTTTTGCAGCAACTTAGATGGAATTGGAGACCATTATCTTAAGTGAAGTATCTCAGAAATGGAAAAACAAACACCACATGCACTCACTAATAATTGGGAGCTAAACGATGGGCACACACACAAAGAGATGTAAAGGACATTAGAAACCAAGAAAGAGGGAAGGTGGAAGGAGGGTGAGGAATAAAAACTTACCAGTCAGGTACAACAAACACTATTCTGGTGATGGGCACACTAATAGCCCCAACTTCAGCATTATACAAGGTATCCATGTAACAAAAACATTTGTACCCCCTTAATATTTTGAGATTAAAAAAAAGGACTGCTGGGATTTTGATTGGGAATTCATTTAATTTATACACCAGTTTGTGGAGAATTGAAATGATAACAATGTTGAGTTTTGTGACCCAACAGCACAGCATATATCTACATTTATTTAGGTCTTCTTTAATTTCTCTCAGCAGTACATTACAGTTTCCAAGTGCATAGGCCAGCACAACTTTTATTAGGATTATTGCTAGGTATTTTATATACTTTTTGCTATAATGTTTTTCAATTTCAATTCTGATTGTTCATTGCTAGTACACAGAAATACAATTGATGTTTGTATATTAATTGCTTATCTGCAACTTTGATAAACTCCCTCATTTTTTTTACTATTAATAGTTACTTTTTTGCAAATTTTAGTTATGTTTTTGTAGCTTTCATAGTTCATTGATGCACTTTTTTTTTTCTCGGTTTCATTTTGAATAGTTTCTATTGTGGAGTTTTAAAATTCATTCATCTCATCATCTTCAATGTCTAATCTGTGTATTTTCAAACTCTGTATTAATTATATACAGTGCATTTTTCATCTTAGACATTGTAGTTTTCATTTGTAGAGGTTCATTTTTGGTCTTTCTTATATCTTCAACATTTCTACTTAAGCTTTTGAAGATAAGGTATACAGTTAATAACTGCTAAATGTTCTTGTCTGTTAATTCTAATATCTGTGTCGTTTCTGAGTCAGTTTCTATTGTTTGATTTTCTCTTTGTTATGAATTGTATTTTCCTGCTTCATTGTATGCCTGATAATTTTTTATTGAATGTCATACATTGTGAATTTTACCTTTTTGGGTATTGGATATTTTTGTATTTGTATAAATATTCTTGAGCTTTGTTCTGGAATGCAGTTAAGTTGCTGGGTAACAGTTTGATCCTTTCAGGTCTTGCTTTTTAAAATGTTTAAGGCAGAGCCAGAGTATTTACTGTTAAGCTGATTATTTCCCTCTACCAAGTCAAGACTCTTCTGGGTACTCTATCCATTGTTCTGTGAGTATGAGGTTTTCTAGTCTGGCTTGGTCTATTCCCAATCCTGCGGCTATTGCTGGGTAATGTTCTCTCTAATAATTTTGTGTGGTTCTTTCCACAGCCTTGGGCACTTCCCTTATATGCTTACACAGATCAAAAATTCAAGGGAGAATCGAAAGATCTCTAGTGCTTTCTGTGTAGATCTTCTGTCTCTGACACTCTCTCCCACAGATTCAAACCTTCATGATCTTCCTTAATCAGAAGTCTCCCAGGCTCCAAATTTGTTCCCCTATCCCTGAACTTCTGCCTGGAAATTCTTTCAATACAGTAGCCTGTGACAATTGTAGGGTACACCTTGTTTGTTTCCCATATTTCAAGGATTACTATTCTTCATTTCCCAATGTCCAGTGTCCTGAAAATCATTTCATATATTGTGTTCAGTTTTTGTTGTTATTGTTTCTTATGAAAGGGTTAATCTTGTACCTGTTTCTTGCCATGAGCCAGAAGTCCCCTCTGTTCTGTTTTCTTTTGGGAATGTTACATTGTTTGAAGATATCATGCCTTATGATGTTATGAGAATTACCAGTAGGTCCAGATATACATCTTCATAGCTCCATATTCAGAAAAAAATACCTCAACTCCTTTCCTGGTTACTGAAATAAAAAATTCCCAGTTGGTCCTGATTGAGCTTGACTAGCTGTATATCAGTCAGGTTCACATCCTGAAGCAATCATTGTGGATTGGGGAAAGCTGTGTTCTGCTTGGGACAACATGCATCTCTCCCAACCCTGGGACCAGGATATACTCAACATCAAACTACATGGACTGAAAGTAGATAGAAATGCCTTCCCAGAAGACAATCAAAGTGCCATTGCAAGAGGAGCAAATGGATGGCTAAATGGAAAAAACCAAAACAAGACACAACAAAAATATAATGTCTATTGTAGGCTCATTGTGAGAGTTACAGGAAGATAAATAAAGAAAACTTATTTTAGTCATTCAATTAAAAAGTTGTAGGTTTTTTATTTTGTTGTTTGTTTTGCTTTTGAGTCATTTTGTTAACAGTTACAGTTTCATGATTCAACCCAGCTAAATTAATTTTCTGGTTCCAATGTTATAAATAGTCTGTTCAAGATCATAAATAAAGTATATTTTTATTAATAAAATATTCTCAATACAGAAAAAATACTAAAAATAAGAAAGCTTAGCTTTATCTTTTTTCTCTACCAAATGTTCGCAAAATGTTTCCAATTATTTAACTTCTCAGCTTGTCTGTTTTCAATTCTGTAATATAAACACATTCATGGTTTATTTTATATTAAAGATTAAGGCTATGCAAACACAGATTCATTGTTAGTAAAAACTTTGAAAATATATCTTATCCTATATTAGTTTACAGCAGGTTACCAATTCTTTGCTGACCAATGATTTTCACATTTCCTCTTGTGAGTATAACAAATGAGGTGAAAATGTACATTTCCTCCCCCCATTTTTATGCCTAAATGACTTGTGAGTAGGTAGATATACCCTAGGGAAGACAACAGCATTATCATTAAAGTACATATTACTTATTTTTTTGATGACCTTTTTCACATTTTCTAAAGTTTCCTTAAAAATAGAATTACCATTAAAATATAGCTAAAAAGTGTACATCTTTCATATTTTACCATGAGTGAATAACAAGTAATCATGCAGCTTATATTAGAATCTTTTCCATGTTCTAACTCCAGCTGTTCAAAGTGGTATGAAATTCATTTTAAAACTTTCAGAAGTATCAGACTAAGAGTTCTTTAAATCAAAATTTGGTGACATAAATAAAGTTATTTCTTGCCTAGCTTTCAGAATAATCGAATGCCGACCAGGAAATGTTAGCTGAGAGTCACCGTATTGGATGCGTTTACTTTACACCTGACTACTTCTCCCCACAAACCACTCGTAATTGCAGACAGGTATAATTATCTAAAGTTTGAATGACTTTTTTGTGTATGCATCAATTTATTCACTTCAGATATGCTTAATCTTTCCATTTGTACTCGATTATTTTCCTAAAATGTTAGTTCTTTGAGGAAAATGATATGACAGCTCATCAAGTTAAATTGAATAATCCTTTTCATACTGAGGACTACATCACTGCAATATATATGATTTTATTATTTATTTTTCATCTTGATTGGACAGTGTTGATTTGCTTGTACTTACGTTTTAAAACTATGTAAAACTAAAACTCTTTTCAAAGTTCTGCAAGAGCTTTTGTATTATAGAATTCTCTCTGCCTAAATTTATAAAAACGAGTCAATAACAATTGGTGAAACAATTATTATTTCTGTGTGTTGATTTCTCTTAGATAACATGATTTTATTTTTTTTGCAAGATATTTTTACAAATTTTCCTTACTTAACCTCTTTACCACGTCAACTGAGCTAAGTAGCAGCTACTAAGAAACTACCACATAACCTCAAAAAACGTATGTTGATTTATGACACAAACTCATCACATAGGCTGTTTTAAAATATAAACAGGTAATTATTCAATAAATCCACTTAGTAAAGATTAAGTATTCAGAGTTGACCTGAACTCTGAAGGCCCCACACCTGCTTCGATGGCTTAAATCTTGCATTTTGTTAAAAAGCAGTCATAGATTCGATCAGGAGTTGTGCTTCTGGCCAAAGTGAAAAACAGAAAGACTAGATTTACCCTATCATTTGAAATAATTAAAAAATAGGTATCAGGCAATACTATCTAAAAACAGATATGAAAGACAATGATTCCTTTGAGACAGAAAACAAATGAGGTAAGCCCTACTACTGCCTCCAAACCACTTCCTTGAATATCTTTCAAGGCTGTGGACTAAGGAGAGGAACACAGGCACGATCTAGAAGAGTCCACAATTGAAGAAATGGAGCTGTCTTCTGAGTTGCAGAGCTTCCACTGAAAAACCCACTGAAAGCCATGTTGGCACTGCATCGAATGTAATTTTTCTTTTCTCTTGACGATTTAAGCTTTCTTTCTTTGTCTTTGATTTTGCTAATTTGATTATGAGGTCCAAATGTCATGTTGAAATTTGATCTTGAATGTTGGAGGTGGGGCCGGGTGGGAGGTATTTTGATTATGGGGGCAGGTCCCTCATGAATGGCTTGGTGCCCTCCTGCGGTAATGAGTGAGTTCTTGCTCTATTCATTCAAACAAGAGCTGGTTGCTTAGAAGAGTGAGAGTGCTCCCTCCCCTCTCTCACTTTCTTCTTCTCACCATGTTATGCTGCTCTCCTTCTTCTTCCTGGGGTGGAGGCTTCCTGAGGCCCTTACAAGCACATGCTGGTGCCATGTTTCTTGTACAGCCTGCAGAACTGTAAGCCAAATAAACCTCTTTTCTTTATAAATTACCCAGCCTCAACTATTTCCTTTATAGCAAAAGAGACTGAGATAAGTGTGAGTTTCCTCAAAAAATTAAAAGCAAAACTACCATATGATCCAGTAATCCCACTACTGGGTACATATACAGTTAGAACAAAATCAGTATGTTGAAGAGATGTCTGCACTTTTACGTTCATTACAGCATTATTCATAATAACCAATATATGAAATCAACCTATCGATTAACAGATGAATAGGTAATGAAAATGTGGTACATATACACAACGGAATACTACTCAGCCTTTTAAGACAAAGGAAATACTGTCATTTGCAACACCATGAATGAGCCCAGTGAAAATGTAGAGATTTTTCAGATTGAATAAAAAGTAACAATGCTACCTACCTATGCAAAAAAAAAAAAAATACCTTTTAAATATAGAAAAATATGCTAAAAATACAAAAATGGAAGAAAGATATACTATGTTAACACTAATTATAAAATATCTGGAGTTGTTATATTAATATTAGACTGTCAATTGCTGAGCAAAGAACATTATATATGGGATGAATAAGGCTATTTCATGATAATAAAGGGTCAATCCCTCAAGAGGGCATAACAATCCTAAATTTATGTACCTAATAAACACCTTTAAAGTACATTAACCAAAAACTGATAAAACTGCAAAAAGGAATAGACACATTTACAATTACAGGAAAAGATTTTAATATCCCCTCTCAAAAACTAAAAGAACAAGTAGAAAGTAATAAGTAAATATATAGAAAACATGAACAATACTATTAATAACCAATGTCACCTAACTGATATTTGTTGAAGACTCCACCAACAACAGCAGAGTAAAAATTCTTTCAAGTGCATACAAAACATTTGACAGGATAAACATTAATATAGGACAAAACCCCCAAATCTCAAAAAATATAAAAGCATCCCAATCACACAAAATGTGTCCTCTTTGAAAGTAAATTAGAAACCAATAAAAGACATAACTCTGAAATATCCTCCAAATTTTTAAAAATAAATAACAAACATAAAGAACTCATGGATCAAGAAGAAATCATAAGGAAAATGAAAAATATTTTGAAGTGAGTAAAAATGAATTTATGCGATGAAACTAAAGTAGTACTTTGTAGGAAATTTATAGCATGAGATGCCTATATTAGAATAGATGAAAAGCCTCAAAAAATGTAGGTTCTGCCTTATTCAACTAGAAAACAAGAGTAAATTAAAGCCAAGGTAAGCAAAGGAAATGATATAATAAAGATTAAAGAAAAATCAATGAAATAGAAAACAAGAAAACCATAAAGGAAATCAATGAAACCAAGATTTGGTTCTTTGAGAAAAGCAAAACATTTAATCAGTCTCTAGCCATAATGATCAATTTTTTCAAAGAAACACAATTTACCAATATTAGTAATGAGAGGTGTGCATCACTACAGATTCTATGCACACTAAGAACATAAAAAGACAATATTATGGTCAAGTTTATGCCAATAAATTTGACAATTTAGATGAAATGGATCAATTCCTTGAAAGACATAAACTACCAAAACTTGTTAATAGGACCTGTATATCCCTATATCTATTAAAGAAATTTAATTTGTAGTTAAAAACCTTCCCACCAAGAAAAGTTAAATCCCAAGTGGCTTCATTGCTGTTTTTTTTCCAGGAAACAAAAGAGCAGGAAATACTTCCCAACTAATTCTATGAAGCCAATATTGACCTGAAAGCAGAACAACAACATCATAAGAAAATAAAACTAGAGAAGAATATTCCTCCCAAATATCAACTCAAAATTATCAATAAAATTTAAGCAAAAAAAAATTAAACAATGTAGAAAAAGGATAATACATTTTGACCAAGTGGTATAGAATTCTCAAGAATGCAAAGTTTGTTTAACATTCAAAAAGCAATCAATATAATTTATCATATTAGAAAACTCAATAAGAAAAATCATATGATCATCACTTATAATTCAGAAAAATCAGAGTTCATAATGAAAGTTACACTTTGAAAAGTAATATTCTGAAATTAAAAAAATAATAAAAAAATTGAAATTGGTAAACAACACAATAGATGAATCTAACAAAAGCTGTGTAAAGCCTATATGCTGAAAACTAAAATACACTGCTAAGAGAAATGAAAGAAGACCAAAATAAATGGAGTGATATACTGTTTGATGGGTCATAAGATGCAGTATTTTTCAGATGTCAATTATCTATAAGTTGGTATATAGATTTGATGCCATCCAAATTAAAAGCCTAGACTTTGGTTTTAAAAATTGACAAACTAAATTCTAAAATCACACAGAAATAAAAAGAACCTAGAATAAACAAAACAACTTTAATTAAAAAAAAGTTAACACTACCTAAATTTGAGACTTACTTTAAAGATAGAATTATCAAATTAGTGTGATTCAGTGTAAAGATTAAGAAATAGAACACTGTAATAGAAAGTCACTGAATATCCACTGCAAAAACTGAGCTTTTATCCATACCTTGCACCATAGGCAGAAATTAGCTTAATATGGTCTTAATATGGTCTATGGGTAATAGACCTAAATATAATACATTAAACAATAAATCTCTGGAGTAAAACAAAAGAGAATACTTTTGTAACCTTAGATTAGACAAAGACTTTTTAGACATAACATTAAAAGCATAATCCATAAAAAAAGATAAATTAAACCTTTTCAAAATTAAAAACCTTTGCTTTTTGATAGACTCTGTTATGAAAATACAAAGGCATACCACAGACCAAAAGCAAATATTTAAAAACCATATATCTGATAAAAGATTTGTATCTACAATATATAAAGACCTTTCAAAACTAAATAATAAGAAAAAACCCAATTTTTTTTAAATTGGCTAAAAATTTGAATGGCTATTTTACCAATAAAAATATATCAATGATAAATAATCATAAGAAAATATGATTAACATAATTACAATGAGATACTACTACATAACTATTAGAATGACTAAAATTAAAAATATTTACCACACTAAGTGTTAGTGAGAAGTAGAGAAGCTAGAATTGACACTGCTGGCAAAAATGTAAAATAGTTCATGTCCTTTGCCCACCTTTTGATAGGGTTGTTTGATTTTTTTCTTGCTGATTTTCTTGATTTCTATACAGATTCTAGTTATCAGCCCTTTATTGGATGTGCACATGTAGAAGAACATTCATCATGTGTCAGGCAGGTGGAAGGCGAGCAGGGGATGGGTAAATTCACACCTAATGGGTGTGGTGCGCACTGGGGGATGGGCATGCTTGTAGCTCTGACTTGGGCAGTGCAAAGGCAATATATGTAACCAAAGTGTTTGTACCCCTGTAATATTCTGAAATAAAAAAAAAATGAAAAGGCTTTGTGTTTGGTTTTGTTACTGTATTCTGAATGCCTACTAAATATGTAACACTTTTTTGAGTTTAGGAATGGATTAAAAATAAGGATAAGATGGTACCTACTCTCATGGGGCAAAAACACATATTATACATGAGCTACAAAGAAAACAAACAAAAAATACATAACAGCTCCAAAAAAATAAAAATGGAATGCTCTGAGGACTGAGTGGAAGAATTCACACATTTATTTTTTATGAAAATATTTCTTTAGAAACTATTTTGTGCCAGATATTGATCTAGGTAATAAGGGTGATGATCACTGAACAAGACAAAAATATGTCTTCACATAGAGTATATTCTCATTAGGGGTAACAGACAATATATAAAGAATTTAATAAATAAATGCAATATATACGATTTTAAAAGTTGACAAGTGTTATGGAAATAAATAGAGGTTTGTAGGGGATTTGAAGGCCTGATGGCAGGTGTAGGGTAATAGAGAATGCAATTTTAAATAGGGTGATTATAGGAAGTTTAACTATAAAAGGAATATATTAACTTGAAATAAGTGATAGACTTAGCTATTGAGATATCTTATGGAAGGGAGGGGGTAGAAGGGGATGGGTATTTCACACCTAATGGGTGCAGTATGCATCATTTGGGGGATGGACACACTTGAAGCTCTGACTCGGGGGGACAAGGGCAATATACGTAACCTAAACATTTGTACCCCCATAATATGCTGAAATAAAAAAATTTAAAAAACAAAGATAACAGATACAGATGAGTACCTTTTGTCCTACCTTGCCAAAGTTTTCTCTCCCTTCTGGTGGTCTGGAGGCTAAATATGCCATTGAAAAAAATTAAACAATTGTTCTCATTTGATTTTGATTATATATGTGTGAAAAGTAAATTGTTTTATTCATTTCTGATTTCTGATGAACAGTAAATTATTCTAACAACATTTACAATGGATTTATTTTTCATTTGAGAATCATGAGAAGTGAGTGGCTATTAAAGAAAATTTTGCAGGTGGCAAACATGAAACTTACATAATTGTGTTTTGTTTATTTTTCCTCTGTAATTTCCTTAGGAGTATCTTCTTACTTAAACACCTCGACACTATAACATATATATATGTATACATAACTAATATATATTTATATGAATATGTGTATGTGTGTATATATATGATTTTATATATAAAATCTTAAATGTCTGCAAAAGCCAGGGGTGCTCACCTCAATGTGTATTCATTGGGCATCATATAACAATAAAAACACACCATTTGATATGCGATCTATTTTAGGCCATTGTTGAACTTAATATCAACTGATTACCTTCTGTGGTATAAAAGAGTATCTGTTCATCTCAATCTAATTTCTTACTTTTAGTGTCAATTGTACCTAGGTAGTAGTTGCCCAGCTAGCAACTTGCATGACAACAAGACTAGTTCTCACCAATGGCATGCTAATAGAAGTGATCTCTGTCACTCCTGGCCAAGGCTTTTGGAGACAATCCCTTTAAGTGAAGTATCACAAGAATGGAAGAATAAAAACCATATGCACCCACTACTAAATTGAAACTTATAGATCTACACTCATGAGCACATATGGTAGTAAAATTCAGTGGAAATCAAGCAGATGGGAGGGGAGAGAAAGAGATGGGTAAATTCACACCTGAAGGGTACAATGTATACTATATTGGTGGTGATGGACACACTTATACCTTTGACACAAACTGTACAAAAGCAATTCATGTAAATAAATGTTTGTACCCTTATAATATTCTGAAATAAAAAAGAAGCAGAATGAGAAAAAAAAAAGAAAAAAAAGGAAGCCAGTGTACTTTCTTCATCTTCTTTTCCCTTTCTGAACATATGTATGGCAATCTCCTAGGTAACATTAAACATCAAATTTTGGAAGAGGCAGAACTAACCTGGAACCTATCTGGACACTTGGGTGAGCAAGAAATAAACTGTTTATTGAATCATTTTATATTTTAATCTGTTACTACATTGTAGCCTACACTAATTAATATAGTACCCCCAATTTTTTGTTTCGTGTAACCAAGATTGAATATGGAACACTATCCCTTCATCACTGACCATTAATGATAAGTATTGTTTTCATGTTCATATGTTTTCCAGTTGGTAACCTCAATTTGTACTCAGTATAATGTGGTAGAATGTGTATATTTCTGTGTATCAGAAGGCTTAAATTGGAACCCTACTTTGCCACTTTCTAGTTATGTTGCTTTGTGTAACTCATAACCTCTAGGTTTCAATTTCCCCATCTGAAAACTGTTTGATAATACATACTTCACAGTTGTGTGTGTGTTGTGAAAAATAATTAAATTAGACAATATTTATGAAAATTCCAACCATGTACTTAGTATTCAAGTAATCTGAATAATAGGAAGGCAGCAAGAGAAATAAGCAGGCATAACCCCAGGATTTATACAGAGAACATAAGTCCAAAGAATTTAGTTAAGTGGCATTGGTGAGATTAAGGAGAGGCTGTAATTTTTACGGTACTTATATTTTGCTAGCCCTTTGCTAGTGATTGTTAATAATTATTGGGATTAAAGTAAGGGCTCAATGAAAACACTCCTTGGGGAATTAACAAAAGTAATGAGACTTGGTCAGCTTAGAGAGCTACTTAAAAGAAAAAAGTAAATAACAATAGGATTTGGGAATGTATTGGAGAGCTGGTATACGGTAGGAGAGAGTAAATGTTCTGAAACAAGATTGCTTAGATACACAATCTGTTTCACCACTATCTGTATAATTTTGGGTAAGTTACTATAATTCTCTAGGTCTCAATTTCACATGTAAAATATAGATAATAATAGCATTTTACACATTGAGTTGTGAAGATTAAAGGAGATAATCCATATAAAATACTAGGAACCATGATGTTTGGCATAGTAAACACTCAACTGTTAGTTATTTTTACAAATGAGAAATATGTGATGCATATGAGAAAGTATGGATGCTGAAGGTTAAAAGAACAGAGAAAAATTCTGCTGATTGCACCAGCATCTGACTAAATTATCATTCAGGTGCCTGAAAAATAATCATCTCTCGTATCATTTTAATCACAGATCAAGCCTTCAAGTCCAAGTTCATTCACCCATGCAGTTACCTAACTATAAGGAAGCTTTTGGTTTTCACTTTGCAAGTGAAGATAGATAAAGGCAGACATACAATTATGGTGAACTGTGGTTGAAATGTCATTCTGAGTCTACTTCCCAATGCCCAGTATGATCATATGGTCAGGAGACATGAAAAGCACTAGCATAATTATTTGTAATTTAACAAGACTTCTGCTTCCTTTAAATATTTTTTTTTCTCTTTATGATAAAACTAAATTATCATTTGTTTGTTTTCTGATTAAACAAGCACCTCCCTGGTAACCAAACATGATTTTTGTACCAGGGTAGAGAATTTGGAAAGTGAAAAATATAATGGAGTCCTTACAACTATTGGAGGGAACCCTAAATCTCTGTTTGACTCCAGCCTGTCACCAGGGCACTGTAACACTTAACTCATCCATTGACATATGTAGATAATAGTTCTAAATTATACTGCCCTCTTTTCTACTGTAGGTAGCCATAAGTAATCTGTGAACACGAGAGTGGGTAAGTTGTTATCCAAATCCATAGGACTTATATTTTAAAGGTATTTTAAATAAAAGTATCTGTGCTGAAGAAAATATCAGTCAGAAATTTTGAATTTAATTTTAACCTAAGTTCTATTTTGTGGAAGTAGAACTATAGGGTGACAATGTCAAGGACTTTTTAATATGAAAATAATTTTTGTTGCCACATTCAAGAAACATTTTTTTAAAAAAAAATAAATTTTCTACACAGTAACTATGGTACATATGTTAATTTTACTTTTAGCTGCTCTAGTATTAGTCAACTAGCAATTCCGTTAGTTTTGGGAGTTGATTATTTTCATTTGCTTGTGTCCTGCTTATAGAATCATCCTCAAAAATAATGCCTATGTGGACAATTTCAATTCCACTAAAATACTTAAGTTTGCAAACTCATTAATGAATAAATAATGCTGTACATCCTATACCTCAAATGTTTATTTGCAAATAGCATCTCTTCATTAAAATAAATTGTAATTGTTGGAATAAAATATATATTTTTACTTTAGGACAAAATAACTGGCACATGGAAAGAAAAGCATTGTTTCAAAAAACATTAAGACGATTATTCAAACTAACTTGTAACCGTATTCAGATTTTCTTCTTACCTTTTTGATGTGTGTGAGAATAATAAATTCTTCAGAACCACTGCTAATTGGCAAGCATGTTCCTTCCAATGTCATTTTCACTCATTTATCTTCCAAAGGATCATGTCCTTAAACCTCGAGCATTGGTCTCCAACCTTTATGGCACCAAGGATCGGTTTCATGGAAGATAATTTTTCCACGGACCAGGGTGTGGGGATGGTTGGGGATGATTCAAGCACATTACATTTATTTTGCACTTTATTTCCATTTTTATTGCATAATGAAATAATTATATAACTCACCATAATGCAGAATCTGTGGGAGCCCTGAGCTTGTTTTTTAGCTACTAGATGGTCCCATCTGGGGGTGATGGGAGACAGTGACACCCAAAGTGTGTTGTTTATGTCCACTCTACTCCATAATCATGTTTTGGTTGATGTCACTGCAGAAAACCCTGCTTCACAGTGACAGGATGCTGGAAATTTAAGACGGCTTTTCATCAGTGCTTTTGTGGCAATCTCAGGATATTCTACCTTAACTTTAATCCAGAATGTATGGAGATTTGAAATTGTCACAAACATACTTTTAAGGTCACCATCATTTGCGATTTCAAGCACTTGATCCTTTTCTAGAACAAAGTCTATTTACCTGGCTTATTCACAAATGGGTTGCAGATCCATTCCTTCCCAGTTCAGGTGTCTTTTGTGGTTGGGAAGTAATGCTCAAACTCTTTTGAGAGCTGAGATAGATGATCATTCACCAGCTGGGAGTAAGAAGGCCCTGGCTCAGTCTCTTTCAAAAATCTCTGCTAATGTTTGAAACATGTCAAAAATCCCAATGTTCACTTATTGCCCCCATAATTCCAGTTTGGCTTTGAATGCAGCCACTTTATCTGCCGACTTGAACACATTTATCATTCTCCCCTGAAGTGACAGATTGAGTTTGTTAAGCAGGTTTAATATGTCACACAAGTAAGCAAGTTTTGGAACCCATTTTGTGTTACTGATATGTGCTACCAGTGGTGACTTTTTTTCTAAAAGAAATCTCTGGAGCAGCTCTTGTAACTCAAAAACTCTGGCCAGTGATCTACCTTTAGAAAGCCATCTCACTTCTGTGTATAAGAGAAGATATGTGTGCTCTGCATCCATCTCTTCACAGAGCTGCATGAACAAATGTGAGTTAAGGGCATGTACTTTAATGTTGTTGATAATAGTAATCACATTCTGCAAAGCGCTGTTTAGTTCAGGTGGCATTTTTCAGCTACCTGGCATTTCTCTATGGATGACACAGTGTGTAGACTCACATGCAAAAGTGACCCCCTTGACCTGAGGAGTGAAACCAGAACCGTCTAGTCATGGCAGCTGCTCCATCTGTAGATATACACAACACAAAATGACCAATTCAGTTTCCCTGACATGTAATCATTCAAAGTATACAGTGTGGGAAAGAGACGTGGAAAGATGTGGTAAATAAAATAATGGGTGGACCAAGCTTGGGCCAAAACAAGTGTCAGATTCTAACATAAAATATCCAAAGACTTGAATAGTTCTGCAGCTGTAGTGTTGGCTGGCAACAAAAGTGCACACAACATATCCCCATGTACATCCTCCTGAAAAATATATGGAATAAAAACAAGCATTGCTGCCTTGTTGTCAACATCAGTAGACTCGTTAACCTGGATGGCATACCATGGTGACTCATTAATCCTCTCAAACAATTGTGCCTGAATATCCTCTGCTATTTCATCAATTCATCTACTTATGGTGCTAGCTAAAAGAGGAATACCTGGCACCTTTTGAACTACAGCCTCTTCTGAAAGTTCACAGCAAATGTCCTTAGCAGTAGGTAAGGTCAATAGTAAAGGGCTTCTTAGCTTTATTTTTTTATGTTTTTTTTAATTTTTTTATTTATTCAGGATATTATGGGGGTAAAAACATTTTGGTTACATGTAATGCTGTTTGCCCTGCCCCAGCCAGGGCTATAAGCGTGTCCCTCCTGTATGCAGTGCATTCCACTTCCATTAGTTGTGAATTTACCCCCCCACGCCACCCCAACTGGCACTCATGTGGACAACTTAGTGGTGATCAATTAGTACCAATTTGATGGTGAGTATATGTAGTGTTTATTTTTCCATTCTTTTGATATCTCACTTCAAAGGATGGGCTCAAGCTCTATCCAGGATAATATAAGCGGTGCTAGTTCATCATTGTTTTTTAGTTAAATAGCATTCCATGGTATACATATACTACATTTTATTAATCCACTCACACATTGATGGGCAAT
Organism: Lepilemur ruficaudatus; assembly: GCA_963574885.1. Classification (NCBI taxonomy): domain Eukaryota; kingdom Metazoa; phylum Chordata; class Mammalia; order Primates; family Lepilemuridae; genus Lepilemur; species Lepilemur ruficaudatus. Next base: position 19,509 of record CAUYRT010081549.1, on the reverse strand, counting down.
TGGGTTGTTTCCACATCCTTGCAATAGTGAACTGTGCTGCCACAAACATTCAAATGCAGATGTCTTTATTATAGAATGCCTTTTGTTCCTTTAGGTAGATACCTAGCAGTGGGATTGCTGGATCAAATGGTATTTCTATTTTTAGCTCTTTAGGTATCTCTAAATTATTTTCCACAGGGGTTGTATGAGTTTGCAGTCCCACCAGCAGTGTAAGAGTGTTCCTGTCTGTCCACATCCTCACGAGAATTTGGTGTTTTGGAGCTTTTTGATAAAGGCCATTATCACTGGAGATAAGTGATATCTCATTGTGGTTTTGATTTACATTTCCCTGATGATTAGAGATGTTGAGCATTTTTTATATGCTTGCTGGCTATTATTCTGTCTCCTTTCGAAAAGTTTCTGTTCATGTTATTTGCCCATTTATTAATGGGGTTATTTGATTTTTTCTTGTTGATTTTTTTATGTTCTATTAGATTATTGTTATCAGCCCTTTATCACATGTGTAGAAAGCAAATATTTTCTCCCATTCTATAGGCTGTATATTTGCTCTAATGATAGTTTCCTTGGCTGTGTAGAAGCTTTTTAATTGGATCAGTTCCCATTTGTTTATTTTTGCTGTTGCCGTGATTGCTTCAGAGGACTTTTTCATAAATTCTTTGCCTAGGCTGATGTCTGAAAGAGGATTCCCTATATTTTCTTCTAGGATTCTTAAGGGTTCATGCCTTAGGTTTAAGTCTGTTATCCATCTTGAGTGGATTTTTGTAAGAGGTGAGAGGTGGGGATCCAGTTTCAATCTTTTGCATGTAGTTATCCAGTTTTTCCAGCACTATTTGTTGAAAGGAGATTCTTTTCCCCAGTGTATATTTTTGTCTGCTTTGTCAATGATTAGATGACAATATGCAAATGGCTTCATTTCTGGGTTCTCAGTCCTGTTTCAAAGGTCTATATCTCTGTTCTTATGCCAATACCATGATGTTTTGGTTACTATAGCTTTGTTGGAAAGCTTAAAGTCTGGTAGACTGATACCTACCAGTTTGTTCTTTTTGCTTAAGATTGCTTTGGCTATGCAAGGTCTTCTCTGATTCCATGCAAAGCATAGAACTATTTTTTCTAGATCTGTAAAGAAGGATTATAGCACTTTGATAGGGATTGCATTAATTCTGTAGATCACTTTAGGCAGTATGGACATTTTAATAATATTTATTCTGCCAATACGTGAGCAAGGTAGATTTTTCCATCTGTTTACTTCTTCTACAATGTCTTTTCTTAATGTTTCATAGTTCACCCTGTATATGTCTCCCACTTCTTTCATTAAATATATTCCTAGATATTTAATTTTCTTTGAAATTATTGTGAAAGATGCTGTGTTTTTTATTTTATTTTCAGCTTAACTGTTACTGGAGTATAAAAATGCCAATGATTTGTGTGCATTGACTTTGTATCCTGAGACTTCACTGAATTCATTTATGAATTCCTGGAGTCTCTTGGTTTAAATCTTGGGGTTTTCTAGATATAATACCATATCATCAGCAAAGAGTGAGAGTTTGATCTCTTCTTCCCCCATTTGGATGCCCTTAATTCCCCTCTTTTGTCTAATTGCTTTGGCTAGGACTTCCAGCAGTATGTTGAATAGAAGTGGAGATAGTGGGCAACCTGTCTGGTTCTAGTATTAAGTGGAAATGTTTTCAAATTTCCCCCATTCAGTATGATATTGGCTGTGAGTTTATTGTATATGGCCTTAATAATTTTAAGGTATGTCCTGTGTATGCCTATTTTGTTAAGAGTTTTTATCATAAAGGTGTGCTGAATTTTGTCAAATGCTTTTTCTGCATCTACTGAGAGAATTGAGAGAATCATATGGTCTTTTTTCTTGCTTTTATTTATGTGGTGAATCACATTTCTAGATTTGCATATTTTGAACCAGCCTTGCATCTTTGACATAAAGCCCACCTGGTCATTACATTTTGATGTGCTATTGGATTCAATTTGCTAAGATTTTGTTGAGAATTTTTGCATCTATATTCATGAAGGATATTGGTCTTTAGTTTTCTTTTTTGTTGTGTTCTTTCCTTGCTTTGGTATCAAGGTGACATTGGCTTCGTAAAATGAGTTAATATTTTTATTTGGAGACTTAGTATGATTTAAGGAGATGTATTATGGGTGTCAAGTTGACAAGGGTTTTACTTGTGATATGTAATTTTATGTGTCAACTTGACTAGTGCACAGAGTACCCAAATATTTGGTTAAAAATTATTCTAGGAGTGTTTGTTAAGATGTCTCCAGAGAGATTAACATTTGAGTAAGTAGAGTGAGTAAAGCTGGTTACTCTGCTCAATGTGCCAACGTGGATAAGCCCCATCCAGGCCACCAAAGGTTTCAAAAGAACAAGAGAGAATTCATAAACTCTCCACCTAACTGTCTTTGAGCTGAAATACTGGTTTTGTCCTGACTTCAAACTCCAACTGGAACTAAGCCATTAGTTCTCCTGGGCCACCTGTTTGCTAACTGCAGATCTTTGGACTTCTCAGCCTCCATAACCATATAAGAAAATTCTTTATAACAATTTTTGTGTGTATAAATGGTAACATATTTACATATTTTATATATTTTGTATATATTATATTTATGTATTCATTATATCACATGCATTGATATATATTCTATATATACAGTCATGTATCACTTAATGACAAGGGTATATTCTGAGAAATGCATCATTAGGTGATTTTGTCATTGTGCAAACATCAAGTATACTTACACAAACCTAGATAGTATAGGATACTACACATCTAGGCTACATGGTATTGCCTATTGCTCCTAGGTTACAATCCTGTACAGGATGTTACTATACTGATAACTGTAGGCAATTGCAATACAAACGTAAATATTTGTGTATCTGAACTTATTCAAACACAGAAGTGGTACAGTAAAAAATATGACACAAAAGATAAAAAATGGTACACCTGTATAATGCACTACCATTAATGGACCTTGCAGAACTGGAGGTTGCTCTGGGTAAGTCAGGGAGTGAGGGGTGAATGAATGACAAGACCTAGGACATTACACTATTGTAGACTTTATAAACACTGTACACTTAGGCTATATTATATTTATAAAAAAAAATTTCTTTCTTCAATAATAAATTATCAGCCTATTGTAACTTTTTTGAATGTTTTTTTTTAACTTTTTGACTCTGTAAAAACAACTTAAAGCACACACGCATTGTATACTATACAAAAATATTTTCTCATTTATGTTCTTATTTTACAAGCTTTTTTCTATTTAACTTTTTATTTTTTACTTTTTAAACTTTTTCATTAAAAACTAAGACATAAACACATATATTAGCTTAGGCCTATACAGGGTCAGGATCATTAACATCACCGTCTTCCACATCTACATCTTGTCCCACGGGAAGGTCTTTAGAGGAAATATCAGGAATGGAACTGTCATCTCCTATGACAACAATGTCTTCTTCTGGAATATCTCCTGAAGGACCTGCCTGAGGCTGCTTTTTAGTTAATTTTTTATAAATAGAAAAATTACATTCTAAAATAAATAAAAATAAAATACAGTATAGTAAATGCATAAACCATTAATGGTGGTTTATTATGATTATCAAGTATTATGTACTATATGTAATTGTAAATGCTATACTTTTATATGAATGGCAGCAGAGTAGATTTGTTTACACTAGCATCACCTCAAATATCTGAGTAATGCATTGCCCTACAATGTTACAAAAGGTATGGTATCACTAGGTGATAGGAATTTTTAAGCTCCATTATCAGCTATGGGGCCACAATGGTATATGCAGTCCATTGTTGAATGAAACGTCATTATGTAATATGTGACTGTGTATATTTGCTAAAACTTGCAAGTGCAAAATGAAAAAAAAAAGGAAGACTGCAAAAGATGCATGGTGATATCCCCTTTATCTTTCAAATGATCTTTTCCATATCTCTATGTGTATATATGCTATAATATTTAGGTTGTTCACAGTTTTTCATTACTTGAAACACTGCTACAAGAAATAAGTTTTTCCCATTTTTTATAATTCTTATTTTTTAAAACTAAAATCCGAGAAATTCAATTTCTTGGTCAAAGGTTGAAACACTGGTCAATCAGCATAAATTTGGTTAGCAGTATATGAGAGTACCTGTTTCCCTGCACCCTCACCATTACTGGCTATTGACATATATTAGTTGATAAAATGAAACATTTTAATTTGCATTCACTTATTTATTAGTGGTATTAGATATTTCTTTTTTTATTGGCCATTTGAATTTTCATTTGTGAAACTTTCCTATTTATATCCCTAAAACATGAGTTTCACAAGCCACTTTAAATTAAGAATCTATAGTAAAAATCAGTGATTTATTTTTCCAACTAGAAAATTGTGTATTTATATCAATTCCAAAGGTATAGTTGGCAGAGAATTTTATTATCTCTCCCACTTCACCATAAACATGTAGATTAATTGGAGAGAAACAAACTAAGTTCTTATATGAACTCCCTGTATCATCTGAAGTGTTAAAAATAAATGTTTGATTCTCTTTAGTAAAAGGTATTGTGTTTTTGATTTCAGTTTCAGCTTGACTGTTATTGATGTACATGAATGCCTTAGTTTCTTGATCATAAGATTCTTGACGACACTCTGGGCAGTGTGCACATGAAGAGAGCTCATCTTCACTTCCAAAGAATTCAGTGGGGTAGCAGCTCAATGGAGACTTTTACATCTGACATGGAGAGAGGACTGTGCAGGATTGTATTTTTGGTCAAGGCAATGACCCATGAGCACAAGTCAGAGTTGGTTTTAGTCACCCTTCTCCTGATACACATATTTGTAATTGAAAGTAAAACTGATGCATAATAAAGTCCAGAAAATCTTTTGTCTGTCCCATGGTGGAAACTTTAATTCCTTCTCCCAAAATCAACTATAAATATTTACAAATATATATTTTTCTCAGCATTTTGGTGGTACTGTTTTGGAGCTACAGTCAGCTTGTGTTTTGATCGGGGGATGTGTGGGCAACACTAGCTGCTAAATAGCTGGAACATGATCGCTGATTGTCATTATAATAGCTGTATATCTGTGAGTGGTTTAATTGCTATGATGTATTTTTCACATTCCCGTTGCTTTCTTCCTTGGTTTCAATAAAAGATTAATAAAATATTCTGTTAAAATATTTTTATGCCATCTTGCTCACAATGTTATTCCTTTGTTATTCCTTTGCCTGCTTCTCTAATTTAACTCAATTTATATCAGATCTCTTCTTTCTCTCATCTTACAGTTCATATCAATTTGCTTTTCAAGCTCAAAATGTCCCAACTGAACTTTCACCCAGAAATCTACTTCGATTCATTCCAATTGATCTGATCTGGCCTTGGTGCCCATTGCTTATATATACATAAACCTTGTCTTATTGCCTCCTACTATAGAAGGCCTATTTAGAATCCTCACCATTTCCTTTTTCAACTACTGCCACAGCCTCCAACTGCCTGGGGACTCAGTTCAGGCTTCATATCAGCTATCCTCCTGCTTTCTTTCTAGGTAGCATCTTCCATCCTGCAGCTCTACCATTCCCCATAAGCCCAGCAGAGTTCACAGCTCTGTACTGCTGCAGCCTGGCATTGGCACTCCAACCTCAGAATGCTTCATGGGCCGAAGTTTCAGTTGTGCCCATCCACAGCTGCCTGAAACGTTCTTATTCCTTTACAGCAAGACATGTAAACCTTTCTTCTGCCTGAAAAGCACTTTCCTCCTTCAACTTGTCTAAAGCTGTGCATTCTCCTGTACTTCATTCAAACATAACTTCTTCCTGGGAGTGTTTTCAACCTCATCCCTTCACCTGGGAAGAACCTTGTACTGGATCCCACGCCAATTATTGCCTGTGGCACATGTGGTGGGGTCTTTGCATTGCTCTTTTTTTAGGGGTGGGGTCTTGATAGTAGTTTTGTGTCATTTGTTCTTCATAACTCTACCACATCTCAGAAGGGCAACACATGCTTATTGGAAAAAGGTTTTTGTATGCATGATATATGTAAATTTCTCATATGATTTTGATCCCAATCACATTTTATTCATCAGCTTAATATGTTGTATTTTGTAATATGTCTGTGGGTGGGTGGATGGGGTGGGAGTACACTGAGGACAGTAAACTTTGTTTTGAAATTTCATAACTAAACATGGACTTCTGATGAGAAAATCTTTATTTTATTTAAGATGTGAATAACATTATCTTTGCCTGGGAAGTAGGCTAGTGCGGAGACACCACTTACTTTTTTGACTATGACCTGGGAGAGTCATGGCTCTCACAAAAGCAGCAAGCAAACAATGAGTGTGCAAGGCATGGAAACAGTGCATGCATTATGTTCCATGGTGACTAGTCCCTGTTTCTACAGAAAACTTCTGGAACCACCTCTCTGGCTGGGGATTTTGTTTTGTTTCATTTTCCTCTCATGAGTAAAGAAGAACATTTTGTCTACCTTCAGAGAACCAAGTGGTGGAGCAATCAGGAGTTAGTTTTGTGATAATTACAGCTGAGTCATAGTAGTGACAGGAAAAATTTGTGGAGAGTTTTCATTTACTCTTCTGGAAGCATAATTTTTCATTCAAGTACCACTTCACAGGTTGATTTGATAGATTATATTCGTGCTGAATTTAGAAAACAGAGCTATTTGTTTATCCGTTGAAAGTTTTCCTAGTTCATCAAACAAAATCTAAATAATACCTTCATTTATTTGTCAGCACCTTGTCACAAATACAATCTGCATTTTCCCATCCCTCACCATGAAATGATTACTTAGAGAATTGCTAGTAGAAAACTTTCCACTCTTCCAGGTTACTATATATTGAACAGCCTGAGGTTCCATATCACTGACATTTTAAATGTTCTTGTTATAAAATAATTGAAGGTGATTAAAATAACAGTAAAAATATGCAAAGTAATATTCATCAACAATATTATTACTGAGCATCTGAAATTAAAACAAAACAAACTCTTTCTTTTTTTACTTATTTATATATGTATGTATGTGTGTGTTTTCATAATTCTCATGGTCAGAATTCAGGGGATTTTCCTATTCCAAAAGAACTCTGGTCATTTCTAATGAACTCTCTGCAATGATCACTAATTGCATGACAAATGATAGGCATTTTTTGAGCACTCTACCTTTACTATTTTATTTATTAATTTAGCAGACATTAAATTAAATTGTGGTTTGGCAAATCTCTGCGCTGTACCCAGGAAGCACATGGTAAACATTGGAAAAATAAGTAAAAATCAGGACCCTCAAGAATGCATTGTTTCCTATGAAAGGCAGGCAAACAACTAAAATGCATATTGTAAATTTGTGTAGTAAGGGCTGTGTAAAAATACACTTTGGAAGCAAAGAAAATGTTGCGTCTAATGAAAAATTAGTGTTGGAATTAAGTGATCAAGAAAAAAACAGAGAGCAGAGAGAATGGCTGAGCCAGAGGCCAAAAGTTAGTAATCCTGATGAAGGAGTTAAAATAAGTTTAAACAGACAGAGACATGAGAGAACATGATATAGTTCAAGAACCAAGAACGGCAAGTAATTTGATATAAAAAGAAAATGAGAGATGGGAAGTCACTGCATCTAGGACTGTGAGTGAATATCAAATTAAAAGCAAACATGTCACAGTAGTAACTTTAGGGATATCAGCAAACAAAAAATACCATGTATAATAAAGGGAACATTAAATTTAATAGAACTTACTTTATTGCAATGTGAAATCAAATTTTGAAAGGTGGCTAAAGTTTGGTGTCAGACTAGTTGTGAAATTTATGTAAGAATATATGACAAGTTTGAATTTAGGCATGTGGGAAACTATTTATAGAAAGTAAAAGTGTTCTTAAGTATATTTAAAAACACTTATTTGTTCATTTTAGCTTGCCAGGTATGAGTCTATTTGCTTTATAAACATTTACTGCTTATTGCTTAAAATAATCATATTATTATTATTGCCGTCTCATCTGTAGATGGGAAAGCGTACTTTGGGCGATGAAGCCAGTCCCCTAAGCCTGCAGAGCTGGTGGCTGTGCAGCTAGTGTTTAGATCCTGGCAGTGCAGCACAGTACCTGTTCCCTCAACCACAGCCAGGCTGTTTGTCTGTCATGTCTTGTCTTGGTCTCCAGAGGAAAAGGAAGGCCCTGGACCGACCTTCTGATATTTGACTGAGCAAATAGTTACCAGCCGGTTGTTACTAACCATCATAGAGAATCCAAGAAATAAACTCGATTTGGAATAAATTTCAGATATACATAAGAGTCTATGACAGCACTAGAATGTCATGTCTTTGATTTAGATGATCAGAAATGTGAAAGAAAATTTTAGAAAAGTGGTTTGACCTGGATACACAGGTTTGAGAGTTGCAGTTTTACTCAATTAAGCAACAATAACAATGAAAGAAATAGTAATATTTGAGGGACAAGCACACGTTGGAGCCTGTGCTTCCAGTCAGCAGGGAGTGATGTGGACAGAACTTGCCCTGTAGCCATTAGAAAATAGAACAGTAGACATGATCTTAGAAACAACTTGTTGCAGAAAGAAGATCTGTGACACCCGAGGGAAGGGAAACACATGAGACGTGCCCTACTACTCAAGCAGTCATCCTAGAACCACTATCAAGTTCAAGAGCAAAGAGAGAGAATCTAAGCAGAGTGTGGGGTTATGGTGATTTCAGGAGATGGAGTGGAGATTCTGCAGAGACAAAAGTAGCTGAGATTTGCAGTCGGAGTAGCGGAGGAAGCTATGCAGAGAATAATTTCTAGCAATCTGCCTGGGGGTCTTCTTGAGTATGTAGCTAAATAAAAACTGCCTATGTGTAAAGTGAAACTCCAGAGCCTCTGAGAAATGAACTGGAGAGCTTTAAGCTTACAATTTTCAAAAATCCACACAAGCAGACATTCAAATCTCACCAGACAGAAAGGAATATACTTGGTTAAACACTTGTGCTTAGAAAAGACCAAAGAAAGGTCATACCTTAATAATAAGGCAAAACTAGCCTTAGAGTAAATGCTAACACAAAATGACCAAGATAATTAGCAAGTAAATCAACTGCCTGCCAGAACAAACTTCAATACTCATTACGAAAAGAACAACAAAATGCATAATGTTCAAAGTACTTGACATCCAATCAAAATTTTTTATACTTTCAAAGAAGTTCCAAAATGTGACCCACAATTAGGACAAAATTAATCTATGCAAACAGGTTCAAAAGTGAAAGAAGCAAGATAAGGATTTAAAAATAACTATTATAAATCCACAACAGGATTTATAAGCAAATATAACCATAGTAAGGAGATAATCGAAGATATAAAAATGGAATTTCTAGATCAGAAAAAATACTGAGTGTGACTAACAGAAGATTGGAAAATACAAAAGAAAAGATCAGTATTTTTGAAGACAGATCAATGAAAAATACTCAAGTTGAAGCAATCAGAGAAAAAAGACTGGAAATAAGAAAAACAGAACTACAATAATTTGTAGAAATATGTCAAGAGATTCAACATCATTAACAGATTATTTGCAAAAGAAATGAAGCAATATATGAAATAGTTATATATTATAACCAAGTGGAGTTTATCCCAGGGATGATATTGGTTTGATATTCAGAAAATCAATGAAATTCATTAGGTTGAGAAACACAAAAGAAAATCAGATGATCATCTCAGTAGACTCAGATAAAGATTCTTTAAAGAATCTTAAAGTTTAACACTCATATGTAACAGAAATCTTAGCATGCCAGGAATATAAAGAAATTTGCCCAATATAACAAAGAACTGAGCAAAACACCTACAGATGTCATCCTACAGAGTTACAAAAGACTGAATGCCCTTCCAAAACACAGGGAAAAAGGAAAGGGCACTGGTTCTCACCTTTTATTAAACAGTGCTCTGGGGGGGCAGGCGGGGAAGAAGAAATAACAGCAAATAACAGCATACCGGTTAACAAGTAAGAAGTAAAAATGGCTTATTTGCAAATGACATGGTTTCATGTATAAAAATTCGTGCCTACAAAAGAGCTACTAGAAATTTTGAGTTAATTTGTCAAGAACACAAAATGCCAGATTTCTCAACTATAAAGATACCTTTTGACTTTGTAAATCATAAGCAATCTATGGTGATGATAGTGTACTGTTTTAAAACGTTATCTCAGAGTGCCTTAAAAGATCATCCTGAAAAGAATGCAATCTCTGATATATATATGTGTGCATACACACACACACACACACACACACACACACACACACACACACATGCAGTTTCCTCCTTAACTGCGGAGTTCCAGAATTGTTAAAATCCTCAAACCATGCAGCATGCCGGTTTAAAGACCCAGTCATATCTCTCACTCTCAGTCTGATCACCTTAATCCAATAGTACAATCCTCTTAACCAACCCCAAACTGTGTGTTTTGGTTTCTTTCTTTATTTTTTTCCCCTTGACATACCTAGGGAACATTCTAGAAATACCAAGGTGCCTCTTTCTTCCATGGAGGTTATTAGGAACTGGAATGAAAATATTTTATGCATACGGGATAACAGTTTCTTTAAAATTTCTATTTTTAAAACAAAGATATTCATGGGTTCTTAAATATTTATTTATTTATTTTCAATGATGACTCAGTGCTGGTGGTGGGGGTGAGGGAAGCTGGCCGCTGCAGTCCCTGTCGAGTCCTTCAGGATGGGCAATGCTGCTCTCATGACGTGGGGACACACTTCTCCAGCTGCTCCTCCTTCAAGGACATGGCACTGGAGCCCGTTTTATGTCTCTGTGACTGAATGGCTGTCCCACTAATGTCAACCTATATCCCACACCCAACCCTCTCGCTCCCTGTCTCTCTGAGACATACACCCAGACACACACACACACACACACACACACACACACACACACACACAGTCACACTGACGAGTACTGGAAAATGAGAAGGAGAGCCACAGCATTCCTGCATTCTGGTTAGCTTTTATTTCTTCTGCTGGTCCACATCAACAACTGTCATTAGTGATTTGTCAGATGTTTCCACCTCTCTTTTCTTCCTGTCATTACTCTATTAAGCAAACTAACAGGGACTCAAATGTACATCCAAAAGTAAATTTTATGTTTACTTTTATATTTTATATTTGAAATTAAAAAATATTCCTTATTTATCAGTGGATTATATTGTAAAGCACATTTGAATATATGAATATCAAAATAGGAAAAATTCATGAGTTTATAATTGAGAAATCTGGCAGACACCACCATAATTAGGTGATCATTCAACATCCCCAATAACAGGACAAACTGACCTTGCTCCCTGTCACCGGGGGCCCGGGAAGGGCACATCAATAAGCAGCAGTCCTGCCAGCGTCTAGACTCCAATCATGAGGGAGCAGTCTGAATCCAAATTGAGAGATATTAGGCCTGGAGTCTTAAAATATCAGTGCATTTAATTTTAAAGTGCTGGGGAACTGATGAATGTGATGTGTGATCCTTGATTGCATCCTGAAAGAAAACACACCAACAAGAAATTGAAAATACAAAGAAACAACAAGAACAGTTACTGAGGACACTAATATAATAGTGGAGTAGAATGGAATGTGGAATGCCCATTAGATACGAGAATTGGATCAGTGTTAAATTTCCTGAATGTTTTAGTATTGGTGGTTTTTCAGATGAATGTTCTGTTTCTTAGGAGATACATGCTAAGGTATTCTGGGAATGAAGCCGTAGAGCGAAGGGTAGATTAGTATGGCAAAATGTTAACAACTATAAAATTTTGTTAAAGAATTTACATGTGTTCATTGTACTATTCTTTCAACTTTACAATAGATGTAAATTTTTTGAATAATAATTTTGGGAAATAATATTAAAAATAAAAAAGAACACAGAATGCAAGTTCAATACACAAAAATCAATTTTATATATATAAGCAAGACACTTTTGGAAAACGAAAATAAAATAAAACAATATTTACAAAAGCAGGAAAGGATCACATATTGATAAAAAATGAAATATATAAAGGATCTGTTTAGTGCAAACAAAAAAATGTTGAGAGATTAGAAGGAAAAAATTGTCTTTATCCTCAGAGAAATGATCTCACAGATTAAACATGTCACAGATTTCTCAAAGTAGCTACTGGGACGAAGCCTGAATTTTTCAAAGTTGCAGGATACAAGATCAATATAGATAGTCAACATCCTTTGAAAAGTGCTGTTCTGGCAGGCGGTTTCTTCATTAAACACTTGGAAATTGTACTTCAAACAGTTTTCATTTAGGGTCAATAGGCAGAGCACAGGGAAGTTTTAGGCAGTGAAACTCTTTTGCATGATATGGCAATACTGAGTCCCCATTACACATTTGCTACACTATACATTCCTCAAAACCAATAGAATGCACAAAAAAATGAACCTAATGTAGGCTGTGGACTTTGGGTGATAATGATGTGACACTGTAAGTTCATCACTTGTAATACATGTACCACTCTGGTGCATGGATGCCGATAGTGGGGAAGGTTATGGGTGTGTGGGGGGACAGGGGAATATGAACAATCTCTGTAATTTCTGTTAAATTTTGCTGTGCGCCTACAACTGCTCTAAAAAATAAAGTTTATTAATTAAAAATAAAATAATAAATTACTATAATAGCATGAAAAAACTTGCTATATTTAGGCATAAATTTACACAATATAGGCAAGAACAGGACACAATTGACTACAAAACATTGCTGAGAAAAATTAGAGAGACTCTAAATAAATGGAGAGATATGCCACTTTCGTGAATGATGTAAGAGTGAGATATAATAAGAATTATATCCATATCTATAGTTTTATATGGGCCTCTGCTTCCGGTTCCTGAAATAGAACTCCTGAAACCTTTGCAGTAGAGATGCTGGAAGAACCTTTCTTTCTATTATTTGTTCCTTGACCCTAGTTCTTGACACAGAGCTCCTGAGACCTTTGTAATATTCTGAGCCATAAAACATCTTTCGCTCTAATAAGGTGACTGTTAGTGGGCCCTCCAGTGACGTCAGGGTGAGAGATGGTAGCCAGGGGAAACACCACTGAGATCAGAGGGTTGGAACTGTGAGCCTAAGCCTCTGATCTCCTGGGAGGGGAGAATTGAAAGTAGAATTGATCACCAATGCCAGCGAGTCAATCAATCTTGACTACGTAATGAAGTATCTATAAACACCTAAACAACTGGGCTCAGAGAGTGTCCAGATTGCTGAACACATGGAAGTGCTGGGACAGTGGTATCCAGAAGGGACATGACTGCTCCACACCCCTTCCCACGTGCCTTTCCCCCTTGCCTGGTGCATTTCTTCATCTGTATCCTTTGCAATAACCTTTATAATGAAAAAGTAAACATAAGGATTTGCCTGAGTTCCGTGGGCTATTGTAGCAAATTAATTGAATGCAATGAGGTGACTGTGGGAACTCCTGATTGATAGCAGGTTGGTCAAAACTAGAAGTCACAAACTGGGGTTTGTGACTGTCATCCAAAGTGGGGGCAGCCTTGTGGGACTGAGCCCTTTACCTGTGGGATCTGACACTATCTCCAGGTGGACAGTGTCAGATTGGAGTTAAATTACAGGACCCCTAGCTGGCATCCCTGAAGAATGACTTGGCAGATGAGGGAACCCCCCCCCCAAGTTAGGTGTCAGAAGTGTTCTGCAAGGGTTGAGAATGGTAAGTGTTGTGAAAGAGCAGGAAGAACACTTTTTTTCTATTTCTTACAAATGGGAGAATGCAATAATTTAAGATGTCTGTTTTTCCCAAATTTATTTTCAGAATTAGTGCAATCCAAATCAAAATTCCGTCAGATATTTTTTTAGAAATTGACAAACAGAATATAAAATTATTTAGAAATATAAAGGGGCTAAGATAGATAAAATAATTTTGAAAAGAAAAAAGTGCTTTGATTTCAGGCTAAAACTCAAATCTGGGCCCTACTTGTACTTGTCATCAAATTGGTACTGACTGATCGACACAATGGTGTTTAAATGGTGGTGGTGTTCACCAGGGATTCAGGGATTGGGGGGTAGACCCACATCTTAGGGATGTGGTGAGCACTGTGGAGGGGAGGGGCATACCTCTAACCCTTCCTAGGGAGAGGCAAAGATATAAAATGTAATCAAAATGTTTGTACTCTCACATTTTCCTGAAATAAAAAAAAAAGTCCCAAGCATCACTCTGGATGAATTTGGATCATGTGCACATTCCTGAGCCAAGTGCTTTAGCAAAAGAGTTAGATAATATGTATTGTCAACCTATAGTCCCACAAAGAGTGTGAGTTCAGATTTTTTTCTGGCCTTCACTAACATTGAGAATTAACCTTTAAAACCACAATAGACTGGCATGGTGGCTCAAACCTGTAATCCTAGCATTTTGGGAGCCCAAGGCAGGAGGATCACTTGAGGCCAGTAGCTCTGAGAGAGACCCTTCTCTACAAAAAAATTTACAAATTAGCTGGGCATGGTGCACACCTATAATCCCAGCTACTTGGGAGGCTGAGGCAGGAGGATGGCTTGAGCCCAGGAGTTTGAGGTTGCTATGAGCTATGATGATGCCACTGCACTCTAGCCTGGGCAACAGAGTGAGATCCTATCCCAAAAAAAAAGAAAAAGGCAATAAAATCAAAAGCTGCCAACTTGACAAGTAAAAAGAGTATACCATTATCCTTCCCTCCCTCCCTTCCTATCTCTCTCTTTTTCCTTCCTTCCTTCCTTCCTTCCTTCCTTCCTTCCTTCCTTCCTTCCTTCCTTTCTTAGTTCTTTCATCAAATTGGCCTATTCAATGGTAAAACCTTGGGCTATAAAATCAGATGGTCTATATTTGCATTTTGATTCCTTGACTGGGGGAATTGTTTTATTTTAGGCAAGTTATGGAGAAATTGTCTGCAAAACAAGAAAAATAATAATAATAGAACCTCCCTCGGGCTTCTTATAAAGACAAAATGAAATAATTATTTTAAAAAACTGGTAAATATTAGGTCTTATTTACAATTATAATATTATTTTTTAATTAAATTGTCATGAATTACCTATTCATTCCTGTGCTCATTTTTCTGTTGAGAGTAGTCATTTTTAATAGTAAAAGGGAGATTTTATTTTGTTGTTTATTTAAGACTTAAGTATCTAGGTACCCATATTTTCTTCATTAGTTAAAATGCAATGCCTACATACCCTGGTTTTGAGTGTCTGGAAACCTAAAAAAACAATGAATGTAGACAGAGTAAAAAATCAGTCATTGATGAGAGAGTCAGAAAATTTTGGCTTAAAAAATTTTGAACAAGAAATCTCCCTCTACCCCCAAAATGCTTTGTACAATATTACAGACAGCTCCCTAGAATCTATAGAATATTCAACTTTCTTCACTGTAGCATTTTGTACAGACAAAAATGCCAGCACTGACAGCTAATGAAATGACTAATGCCAAAATGAGTCACTCCAAAGACACAACTGAAATCACATATGATAAATGTTACTTGTAGACTTTTCATTAGTTCTACAAATAACTAACTGTAAACCTCAGCTTCTTATACTATAAATATTTTTAACAAATAAAGGGAATGTTTTTGAGTGAAAATATACATAGTGAGAAGTCTCTCATTCACAAGTTATGAATATTCCCATCCTAATATAGAAGGACCAGCTTAATTTACAAAAACCTTATACAGAGCCATTCCTCTAACTGGGAATAGAAATGACATTTTTTTAGTTTGTTCAATGTGCAGTGTGGGTCCTGTCTGAGTGGTATTATTTCTGGCAATTTGATGAGCCACTGTTGGGCTTGGTCAAACAGCATCCAAGCCCCCTTCTTCCCTTTGAGATGTTTTCTGCCTCTGACATTGGTTAAGACAAAGAGCCTCCTTCCTCTACTTCAAAATTCATCATTTTTCTGATTCCTGAATAGATGAATTCTAGGGAAACAAATTTGTTTCAGCCATGTCTCTAAATGCTCCCTCCCTGCCCCATACCCACAGCATGCCAAGGCTACATCACTAATGGGCGTTGTCCAACTTTCATTCTTCTTTATCTCTCATGATGTGTAAATGGTAATTGTGGAAAACCCTCTATCATTCAAATGGTCCTAATTATCTTAAGCTTTAAAAAATTCCTTTTAAAGAAAGTGGAAAGATACGTCCTGTTCTGCAATATTTGGCAGTGTTCATTTTAAGTGAATCACTTGTTAGGGCAAAATTGCTATAACCTGTAATAAATGTAAGATTGTCGGATGCATACTTGTACTGAATTAATATTTTATAGCTCCTTGGCCCTGTGTGGGCTGGCTGTTCTACTGGAATGCTCTAGCACCATGGAAACGCTGGGAGATATTTTCTCTTAATTGTAAGAATGTTTGACAGATAACAGTACAGTACCATGGAATTAAACTCCATTGCTGATGAATTCTGATTAGTTTATAACCCGATTCTATTAGTTGGGGTTTTTGTTTTGTTTTTAAGCATTGCAACATCTGTCCTTATCCATAATCACTTTTTGAAAGCCTTGATGTCAGTAGGTATTGTATTGTCTATATAATTATCATCAGATAGAGGAAGATATCCATTTTTTTTAACTAAAAATTCTCTCCAGTTTAAAAACCCAACCTTTGAACTAAGAATAAAATCTTTTTTGGAGAAATGTTTCCTTAAAGAAGAAGAAAGAATTTTGTTAACATCTTTTTATTGCTAAACTATAATTTTAGTCAAAATGATGTTAGCCTTAAATTGTAATGGTAAAGTATGTTGCCATGTGGCTGGAAAAAAATTATTTGTGATCTTAAACACAAAATATATAAGTAGTATATATTGTGCATTATTTGTGTCTAAGAGAAATGTGCAATGCTTCCATCATTCTAGTCCAATGAGGTACAATAAAAATATTTATTATTTTTCTAAGACCTCTGAACCAATTGACTCAAGTTTTACCCTAAAATACCCTTGGCCCTTGAGAGTCAAGTTCATGATGAAAACTGAGCATCCAAACCTCTAGGTAGAGCTTCCTGGAAAAACAGATAACTGCTAGGCACATTCTTTCTTGCTTGTCCTTTTTCTCAAAAACACATAAGAGGGTTCAAGTAGCTGTTTACAGCCACCTCATTAAAATACCTTCTCTTACCCTATGATGGCACCAGGATGAGCGATGTAAGGATCTCTCCCTCACACTCTAAAAGAATGAAGTCTTTCCCTCATCTTAGTCTTCTATGAGGTTGCCTCTCACTCGGGACCCTCTTCAGCACCAGTACTCCCTCGGGTGTGTTTTAACACATCACTGTCAACCCGACTACAAGCAGAACCGGGAAGCTGGCTCCCCTTCTGACCTGTCTTCTCTTGAGAATCTGCCCTTGTAGCTTTTCCCTTTCTCTCTTCAGAGAGCTGAGAAGTGGAGAGTAGCTAAGAAGGCAGCCCTCAACACATCCAGTGGAACCTTGGTGGAGGAAAGATGAAATTAAAAATATTTCTCCTTTCCCAGGGAGTTTACTAAGCGAAGAAATTATTTCCAGGTGGGAGTAATTGGGAAGAGTTTTATGGCAGAGAGAACACTTAAGCAGAACGTGCACTTGTGTTAGGGGAAGTAGCAACCCAAGGTGGAAAGAGACTAACCAAATTGTGGTAGACAGAAAAATGGTCCCTGAAAGTGTCCGAATCTTAATCCCCAGAACCTGTGATTACTGATTACGTTACCTTACTCGGCAAAAGGGACTTTGCAGATGAGGTTAAGTTAAGGAGTTTGAGATGAGGAGATTATCCTGGATTATCGGAGTGGGCCCTAAATGTGATCAAATAGTCCTTGTAAGGGGGAGGCAGGAGTATGAGAGTCAGAGAAGGATGTGAGAACAGAGCAGAGGTCGGAGTGATGCAACTGCTGGAATGTGGGCAGCCTCTGGAAGCTGGAAACGGATTCCCCCTCACACCTCCAGCAAGAACACAGCCCTGCTGAAACCTTGATTTTAGTCTGCTGACACCAGTTTTGACTTCTGAACCCTAGAATCATAAGATAATAAATCTGTATTGATTTAAACCACTAAATTTGTGATTATTTGTTACAGTAGCAATAGGAAACTAATACACAAAGGCAAATGGGGGAAATGTGTGCTATTTGTGAAGAACATTAAATACTTCAGAGTAGATGGTACATAGGGACATTCAATGGAGAAAAAGATAGGAAGAAGAAGAATAAACAAGAATAATCATAACATCTTGTTCTCTGTTTAAAGTGCTTTCATATTCATTGTTACAAAATTTTGATTCCCTGAACAACCTTTTAAGTCAGGCATAAAGATACTCCCAATTTAAAGATGAAGTAACTATGGCTCATGAAAGTGAATTGCTTTGCCGAGGTTCACAGCTCTGCCTTAGAGTTGGACAGGAGCCATGGTCTGCCATGTCCTCCCCTCTTCCCACTGCACCGCATCCCTTGTTCATACCAGGCCACCTGACTTTAGAGGGGTTTCAGTGTCAGGCCAGAGGATGTAAAATTTGCTCTCCAGCAATAAATTAAAACATGGAGTGACGTGATCAATTAATATAACAGCATAATATAAAATGGCTTAGAGAGGGAAGGGTAATAATCTAGAGACAGGATCAACAGACTAGTCCAGGATATGGAAAGGGAGGCCTGAACCAAAGCCAGCAGAGGGAACAGAGAGAAGTATAGTGTTTAACATAAGGTGAGGAGGGGGCTGGGGGACGGGTGGAGAGAGAAGCAAGAAATTCATAGTTTGGTTTACTACCAATGGAAAAGTTATGATTTTCTAACATGTACATATTTTTCTACAACTAGTTAATGTGCATTTAAATAGACTTTATAGTTATAAATCATGGTTTACAAAATAAAAATTAAATTTTTATACCCACATCATATGAATATATTACTATTTGGCTTTTTACATTTCATTTCAAAAGATAGAAAAAATATTTGTTTAAAACAAATAAATGAATCCCAGTACTTCATTTCTTACAATATCTGATTTCTTTTCGTTTCGTTGAGGTCAACTATCTGATCACCAGTGAAAATTGAGAATAGAAAAGTGTCACTCTGTTCTTCTCACTCACAGTAAGGACAATATACTCTCTAACTCGTCACCTTCCAACAGGTATTTTGTGACCCCATCCATCTCTCACTCTATTACCTGTTTTCTATTCCCTTTGTATGCTGTTGGTGACCTACAAAAAATATCTTTGGGTGGTCATTCTTATTATATATCTGAAACCTTTGCTGCTGTGTTGTGACATGTTATTTATTGCTGTTATTCATCTGTCAGTTCTCATCATGCCCATTTTTTAATCTTTGATTGCCTTTTTATGATCTTGATTCCCAGAAGTTTTCACCAAACTTTTTCCCTTTTTACTACAAAGAGTTCAAATTCTGATATCAGCTGTGGTTGGCTGAATAATGGCTCATCAGAGATGCCCTAATCCTCAGAACCTGTGAATATGTTGTCTTACATGGTAAAAAAGATTTGGCAAATGTGATTAAGTTAAAGATCTTGAGATGG
>CAUYRT010081547.1:0-15580 GCA_963574885.1 Lepilemur ruficaudatus | reverse complement strand
GATCAAAATATCATTTTAATATTTATTATATTTGCTTAAATAGTATTTAATCATATTAAAGTCCTTCTTCCCCATTTCCTCTTTTCTCCCATCCTCTGGTCCACCTTTTCCAGATGCTGTGAGCACTAGTAATATTTTTTTTTCCTCTTATAAGACCTAAGCCAGCAGTAATGGACTTTAAGCTGATCACCCATCTTATCTCAAATTGTTTCTCTTTAATTCAGGATTTTCTCAAATCATTACTGACCTACTACTTGAACAACCACAAATCCTCAACTAATTCCTGACACAGCAGATTATTTGGAAACTTCATCTATTGTACCAAAGCAATCTAGTAATACTTGGAAAATTGAAAATGTTCAAACTCCTTTTGGCACCTCTCTTAACTAAAAGATTTTCTGTTCTTATCTCTTTGCTATTTTACACTTGATTATTCTATTGGTATTATTTTTTGAAATTCACTGTAAACATTTCAACCAAAAGTATTATCCATAAGTTCAAAAAAACCATGGCAAGTTCTTTATTAAGGAAAAATAAAATCTTTAAATAATGAGTAAGAAGAATATGTCTAGAATATTTCCAATTTAAACAGATTTACAAAACTAAAAATAAAAATGATTTTTAGAACATGTTTTATCTTCATTTTCTTCTTCACTACATTTCCATTTCCAGTGCAATGATCATTTTTACAGAACTCACATTATCTTTCCATTTGTGGAAAGAGCCACAGACCCCTTACCTATTAGTGTAGGCTGCATTATCGGAATTCTCCAGTCATACATGTGTTAGGATTATTGCTAAATGATTCATTGAAATGTACTAATGGTTCGTTTTTATTTTACCTCCAAAAGATACTCCTCACTAGAAAAGGGGTGGATTTTACAGAAACAACCTAAGACCTTACTCTCATTTAGTTTCAACTACAGAAGGAAAACAGTATACAGTTAAAGCAGAATCGATGGCTTCCCGGATCTCTCTTTTCTGACTTCTACACATCACTCAGTGTGAGAGAGACAAAACGCTAATATTTTACTTATATGCCCTTTTTCACAGCTTTGTTGAGATATAATTCACATATCATACAAATGCATCCATTTAAGGCATAGAATTAAAAAATTTTAGTATATTCAGAATTTTCCAGACACCACCACAATCTCAACTTAGTACATTTTTATTAGCACCTAAATGTCTGTTAATCATACTAAGTGATCTTTTGTCATTGACTTTTTTCACTTAGTAGAATGTTTTCAAGGTTTATCCATATTGTATTATGTGTCAATAATTCATTCTTTTATGGCTGAATCATGTTTCATTGTACAGATATATCATATTTTGTTTGTTTCAGTTGATGTACATTTGGGTTGTTTCTGCATTTTTGCTATTGTGAATACTGCTACTATGAACATTTGTATACAACTTTTTGTGTGGAAATGTTTTTACTTCTCTTGAATAGGTAAACAGAAGAAAATTTCTGAGTTATACGACAACACTATGTTTAGTGTTTTGAGTCACTCCCAAGAGTTTTCCAAAATGGCTGTAGCGTTGCCCATTCCCTCCAGCAATATATATGACAGTTTCGATTTCTTCAGATTCTCATGAATTTGTTATTATTTGTCTTTTTTTATTATGGCCTTCCTAGAGGGTGTGAAGTGGCATCTCACTGTGGTTTAGATTTGCATTTCCTAAATGGCTAATGCTTTTGAGCATCCTTTCATGTGCTTCCTGGCCATTTGTATATCTTCTTTAGAGAAAGCATTCAGATCTTCTGCACATTTTCGGTCGGTTTGTCTTTTGATTAGTTAGTTCCATATCACATCCATGATTTACAAATTTTTTGTCCAATTTTGTGTGTTGTCTTTTTCACTTTTCTTGATGGTACAATTTACAGTAGAAACATTTTTAATTTTGATGAAATCTACTTTGTCTAATTTTTCATTTGTTACTTTTGATTTTGATGTACATAACAAGCTTTTGCTTGACCCAAGTTCGTAAAGATTTTTGTTTTCTTCTGATTAAAAAAAAGAAAAAAACATTTCTCCCATATGCTCATATATTATCTTATTTGGGTCAATAGTGAGTTATCGATTTTTAGTGAGATCACTGCTGAAGATGTATTTCATCTAGTTGTGTGTAAAGTTCAATTAAAGATATGTTTTGGATGTTCGGAAA
This sequence comes from Lepilemur ruficaudatus, assembly GCA_963574885.1. Taxonomy (NCBI): domain Eukaryota; kingdom Metazoa; phylum Chordata; class Mammalia; order Primates; family Lepilemuridae; genus Lepilemur; species Lepilemur ruficaudatus. The sequence continues at coordinate 13,411 of CAUYRT010081547.1, read as the reverse complement.
GCATATAATATTCAAGGGAGTGTGATTTTTCTTCCCTCCTAGGCCACAAGATTACAGTCTCAAAATAAGAGTTAAAAGATAAACTCTTAAGCAGCATAAGTGTACACACCTGTAATACTTTAATCTCTAATCCATAAACTCTTCAACTCCTGTTGAGATCATCAGTAAGGATTTGTTTTGATCTGAGCAGAATCAAGGACATTCAGCTGAACAAGTCCTATTCACTTAACAATAGTAAGAAAACATCCTCTAAGTGCCTAACTTATCAATAATTTATTCTGTTATCATAAGGATGTATAAATTAATTCGTGTATCCATCACATTTCTCAACGTCACATTAACTCTGTCATTGTTTTCATTCCTATATCAGGCTCATGCAGTTGTTTGCTAAGTAATTTAAAATTCAAGTGAAATAAAGGTCTCCCTTGATATTTACTGTAATAAGTCAGGGAAGCAAGATCAGCCCTCTAGGATAATGAAAGTGTTTCAATATGACTAATCTCAGATTTAATAATCATGGGCCATATTACCATTTTATATAAATCAAATGTTATCAGGAACCTATTTCTAATAACTGAAATAAATGGATAGAACGTTAATTTATAGGTTGAAAACTGGTGTACATGTAAAGGAAGATATTGAGCTCTCAGGTCAGAGAGGAGAGTTTCACGTGTCTGAGATTGCCCCTGAAGTACAGCAGGTGACTCTCAAAGCCTGATGGTTTTCTCACAGTCTGGGATGCATTATTTTATGTTCTTTATCAAATTTTTTTCCTCAATATTTTGAATATTTTCTGTGAGATGTGTTTAATGCTTTTGAAAGAACATTTTACATATTTGAGAATGTATTCAGCATTTTTTTCCTGTGAAATTATACTTCGAGGTCAATATATTATTAATTCCCTGGAATTTGTGATTGCTTAAATCTATCTTAGTTGCTCTTATCAGGAATACTTCTATGTTCATTAGAAACAGGTTGTTATAATACAAAGGAAAGACAGAAGGAAAGAATACTGAATTAGAGGTGACAGGCGAAGATTCTAGTTCACTCTTGACACTTAATAGATGAGGAACTTAGGACAAAGTTTGACCTCATCGTCTCCATCTAGCCCACGTACACTGGTAGAGATGTTCTGAGGATTAGATGAGGTAGCTGATGTGAAAGATAGGCAGGAAACCCCCACTATGAATCTGATATCAATCTAAGAACAATATCTCTTTCCATTCTCTTCCACTACTCTTACCTTTCCCAAGAAACAAATTTTAATGCCCAATGGAGTAAAATGCAAAATAAAATGAAGCTGACATTCTACTGAAGTAAAAGAAGATAGAAACAATTTTAACAATGTAATGTGAACATTTATTTTTCTTAAGCTTGTAAAATTCCATTTAATTAAACTGGGCTTTCATTTATGTGAGATATTTCTTATATAAAAGCCAGTGCTTTAAGGATGAGGCAAACCTATAAATGAAAGATACTTGCAATAAAATAATCACTTTTAAAAGATATTTTGATAATGCTGAATTTTTCTAAACCTATTTGTCTATCTCAATTACAAATTTCTAGAGTGTTCATTGCACCTCTCCCTTGGGTCCTTATCAACTTTATCTCCTGCATGATACACATGTAAAGAATTACTGTGTCTCTGATAACAGAATTCTGAAAATATTGAAATGTTAACAAGGATCTTCCTTGTATCTCACTTCAGATTACTAAACACTTTTTCTTTGAAAGATAAAGAGTATGTTATGAAAACTTAATACTAAAAGATAATTCTACAGAACAACAAAATGAAAAGATATATGATCTGCCTTTCTATACTTATTTACAAAATCTCAGGTATTAATTGAAATTAAAATTAGGGTTTATATTCCCTTTTGTTTCTAAATTATTATAATACCTTTATGTTTTAGAGATGAGTGTGAAGAAACCTCATATTGATGAAAAGCTGTAGGATTTTATTTAACAACTCACAGATGAAATTAAGATTAAGGTAGGTATTTTCCTTAAAAATTGTAATAAAGACTGAAAGGTCTTTATTTCAGTGAAAAGGGATTATCCACTTTTTAAAAAATCTGAAACTGGTGTTTTTCTTGCTTTGAGATCCCAAATATGGACGAAATTCAGTTTCTGCAATTAAAAATTGAAAATATCAGGAAAATTTAGATAAATTATTTCAGTGGTAGTCATTGCCACTCATATCCATTTTAAATATTTGAATAATTTCTATAATTAAAAGAGAGCCAGTAGCACAAGTTATTTAAATGATCATTATGGGGACATCTCTTGACTGGCAGCTAATCCTCAAAATGTTCAAAGTATAAAGAAAACTATTATCAAAAGGTTTATTGGCTAATAGAACTTCAAGTGTATAGTCTGAAAATAACATATTTAAACACACACATTTTTTACAAAATTTGCCATTTAAATTGTCCTGTCCTGGAAATTAGAAAAATTAGATAAACATGAAATTGTATGTCATTTATATTTATATAAACTGGAGAATGTGTAAAAGTAATAAAATGGAAGACACTTAGACATTTTTTTTCTCAATACATTTTTGATGGCATACTGTGTTTTTGAAGTCTAACTTTGCATTTTGGATTCCAAGAATGATTTAATCCCCTAAAGAAGTTGTATATATACAATGGTAAAAATAAAATGTATATATATATATGGATCAATTTTATTTTTATTTTCTTCATTGGGGGCATGTGTGTGTGTTGGGAGGTGGTCTTGTATGTATGTATGTTTCATGTTTGGCAAGAACCCTTAGGTTTGGATTAGTTCGGTAGACAACTGTCATAACAAAATGAAGAATATCAGAAAAATGATATGAAAAGTTATTTAAAGGAATTAAAAATAATATAACATTAACTTGTAGACTTAACTCCTACTTTTTTCCTTTAATTATTTCTAAAATCATATTTTGTATTAGTTCTGGGGTAAACACTGTTGAAGCAATAACTTAGTGGTACTTTCGAATTCCTATAAGAAGATTACTATCTGATCTGGGGAGAGAGACAAGCAAATAGGTTCTTATAATTTGAAAATGTCCTAGACAGCAGCATCCTGTGTCATTACAGTCCATAGAAGGATCAGTTAACTCTAACCTGAAGGTCGGTGAAGGCTTCCTGGATGAATGGACATCTCAAGTGAAATGAATGGAATCGCATGGGAAAAGCTGCTAGTAGACCGAGAGACCAAGAGATCAAGTTGCAATATGTGTGGAGTTTAGAATAAAGTTTAACATAACGTAATTCTCTAAAAGGTGATAGAAACTAGAGTCTTTTTCAATAAACCACTGAAATTTGCAAAAACCAGAGGTGCAGCATTACCCACACTAATTCATATTCATGAGGAGCTGATGGAAAGAGCTCCATCTTAGAAGAAATGTATTTTATTCCAATATATAAGAGGTATTAAGATAAATATCTTCCATATTCTTCAATCATATTTGGAGACAAAAGAGCCGGTACATTAAAATCTGTGAATAGACTGCAAAGTAGACAACAACAAAAGAGTACATTTCCATATAATCATTGCCTTATCTGTATCAGAAAGTAAACATTAATAATTCATTCATCAGGAAGCTTAGTATATTTTGAAAGGTCCACCACATTTGTAATATATTCTGCTGTTATATTCCTAACACAGAAGAAGAAAGAGCACACCCTTTGTTTTAGGAAATTCACATGCTAAACTCGATATTGAAACATATCATAAATATTTCTGTAGCAGCTCAAGAATCCCTGCATTGTCAACACAACTCTGATATGAGCTATCCTCTACAAATGATTATAAATTTCAGTTAAAAACTTTAATGTTTACATATATTTTTCAAGTTTGGTCAATTTAAGCTTTAATATTGCTTAATTTATGACAACATTTTATTGGTTTGGTAATTCACAGGAAAAGTAATATTTACTGGTTCTGAAGAAAGTTTGTGTAACAAATTCTCAAATCCCAAATCTCACTACACCATTAGAAAGTAAGACTGATAGTGTTTTAACTTGAATTAATGTTTCATGTTTTCAAGGGTATCAGACAATTGTTTAAGCACAAATAGATAAATTAAACATTGAGACCTCTGACCAAGAAAGGAAAAAGGGTAACAACAGCAGAAACGACCACAAAAAACTAATGTTAATTTATCCACCACTGTTAAGCTTTTCTCATCAAAAATCAGGTATATCTTTAAGACTATTTATAAAATAGAAACAATTCTTCTCTTTATGAGCCTCTGTGCTACCTCTCTTTCTCTCTTTCTCTCTCTCTCATCTATATAACATATCTATACTACTGGGTCTCTACTTTCCAAATTTTAAATGCTTCTCAGACTTTTTCATCTTTTGCTATAATATCTCTAACGGTACATTTAGCATCTTTTACTATTTTTTAGATACATCTTTCTCCATATTTTCTAGGATTTAGTCCTATATTTTATACTTCAAGTATATACATGAGTAAAATTCACAGATGAGCAATCCCTTTTATTGATCAAACAGTCCTTCATATTCAATTGTCAATCTTCCAATTTAATTCACTTTCTCCTTAAGACTACTCTTTATAAGACTGACAGTTAATCTTCCACAGGAAAATGTTCAGTAGAGACCACACCTAGCATAATTCATTTATTTTACAAATAAGGACACTGAAGTCTAGAAAGGATAACACCTTGTCAAACAATCAGGACTCATCTAGTCCTCGCGTACTAATATCCACTCAAGTTTATTTTTTCTTCATCTTTTTGTTGTCAGTTTTGCCCATTAATCCATTGATTTCACCAAAGTCCAACAGGAATTTGTCAGAGTATTACTCTAAAACATGAGATAAAGGTATATGAGATAAAGGTATATGGCAGTTAAACAGAGACTAATAGTCACCAAACCCATTTCTTTTCCTCCTATGCACAAAACTGGACTGCATCTCCCAGCGTCCCTTGAGGTTAGAGATAGCCATGTGACTGAGTTCTGGCCAAGGCAATGTGATGGAGGAACAGTAGCCACTTTTAGCTTAGCACATTAGAACTTTCTAGGAGAGATACCCTATCCTATTTCCCCATTTGCTGGCTGAATGGCAAGGACCCACAGGACCTGATACAAAGCAGAGGCCCAGGAAGGAAGAAGTCTAGGTCTTTGAATATAACATAAAGCGCAACCCATCCAATCCTGGAAAACACATGCTAAACTCTAACAGGTACAAGAAATTGCATTTTACCATGTTACATCACAACTGGTTCAGGAATCATTTGTTACAGCAAGTAGCGTACTTGATTAATAAACCTGCATTGGTATTATACACAGGTTACTCTGCATTTTGCCCTTGGTGATTTTTGGGGAAGCGTTTTGTCAGAAGTTTCACTGAGGTTTTTATTAATGTAAATCATATCTTTATTAAAATATAATGAATATTCTGGTGGATAATGGATGACAGGATTGTAAAATAGTATTTAATATATACTTGGATTTTAATAATCAATTTTATGCTTAGGCAGATACAATTAAGAACTAGTCATAATTTGATTCTGTCTTTGCCTCATTTTATGATTTTAACCAAATAATAATGCTCAGAATATCATGAAGTGTTATCAAATGATTTTGGCTTGACACGTTCGGTCATTTGTCCAATTATTTCTTTGTTTTTTGTATACTGACAAAAAGAATGACTCAAGAAAAGCACTAAATACCTATTTCTCTATTGATCTTGTATTTAGTTTCCTATATTTCAACAATTGTATCTTTTACCAAAGGGAAATAATAAATCAGAAATATATTTTTAAGCAATAAATATTGGAAAAGAATTATTAATTTCATTTATAAAAATTAAAATAATTATTTAAAATTCATAATTTATATTTTCTTAATGAAAGAATTAACACAGTATTTCTTTAGGATTCATCTCTATATAGCATATTATCTTTTTCTTAACCATTTCACAAAACATATCAGGATGATAGTCATCCCTGTGTCATACCAGAAATTGTTATTTGGATTTTTAATTTTAGATATATTAGTAATTAGGAATTAATTTATTGATGTGAATACAAAAATGTATAAGTGACTTTATATTTCCAATTTGGAAAAATTAGCAGTTATTTTTTAAACATATTTTCTTTTTTCTTAGAATAGTAGTCTAAGTATACTAGAGTCAGCAAATCTTTGAATAGCAATTTGTAATCATTCATCAGATAGAGAAAGTCTGAATGTTCTGCTTTAAACAATATTTGATTTTGTTTAAAGATGGAAAGTTCTGTTTTATTATAATACTATGGGATGCTTGAGTCTGATTTGATTGGAGAGATTTCAAGGGTAATGGTAATTCATGTTTACCCTTGAACAACTTCGAAAAGCATGGAATATATATATTCTAAGAAAACTATGACAACCTTATCGGAAGTGTAAGTAAATTCACTTAAATGTAAATAAACTGCTTCTGCTGCTGTTTCCGGTGTACATGGCTGTAGTCCAGCCCCAGTTGAAAATATGATAGAAACTTGTGAGTTAATGGCATAAGAATATAGGGCATCTTCACCCACCTTCTGATAGAGATTTTCTCCAACAGTCTTTCTATGCTTTATACTGCTTCTCTCCTATGACCTTAAGATTTATTTATAAACAGAAATTCAAATACTGAGTGATTTCCATTTTAATGAATGTTATAATATTTTATAATCTGATATCATAATTTTGAAAAACATTACGAGATTAGAAAATTAGTGCCAATGATATAGACATTGAAGGGAAGATTCCAATGGTCTCATATGGTTTTGAATCATGTAAGATTAACAAAATTAATAACATCTCCGTTTTTTTCCGCTTTTCTTTCTGTGTTAATGAATGTAAATGTATCAGTCTATATAACATCTTTAAAATTAGTTTCAATAAATTGCAATAGGTATAAAACTAAGAAAGTTCACACATCGCAATTTGCCTGGTTGGCACCTAATGGGCACACTTGATTAAGTGTTGGCTTGAAGGTACATTGCATTTTAGATGCAAGATGATATCAAATATCCATGTCAGATTATCACAGATTTAAATTTGAATGGACCACAGTATCGGTCCCTATTTCTCCATTAACTATAGTGTAAAACAAAACATCTCAAAAATTATCTATTCTTTCATCTCCAGTGTTATTTTATGTAAGATGAAAAAAAAATGTGGAAATACTTTGTGACCAGTAAAATTATTTATGACATTTAGTTATTGAAAACTATAAGAAGAGTCAAGTCAGAAAAAAAAAACTAATATTCACACTCTATGTCCCTCTATCACTTTCTGACCATAAGTCTCTCTCCTTTGATTGAACCTTAAAATTATATGCTGTGTCTCTAACTCAAAAGCAACTAGTGTCAAGTCGGGGCGCTGACAACACTGAGATCATAGAAAAATTACCTGGTGCTGTCTGATCTTCCTCCCCTAGAAATCTATGTTCTTGTTAGTCCAAAAGTCTATGGCTTTCTAACTGTCTTTAATAAATTTGATTTTTTTTCACCTACATTAACTAAATTAAATAGATATGTCATTATTTGCATTTCTAGTTGTCAATTCTGTATCTCACTGTTTCTGGTATTATTATTATATTTATTTTCTCATTTTTTTCTATTTCGATCCTTGTTTATTTTACTTGGTCAAAAATCTCCTATTTCAACTCATTCATTTTCTATTCATGTCATACCTGACTTACTCCCTATTTTAGAATCATTTTTCTCTAATTTCGGTATTGTTCTTTTGCATACCCAGAATAGAATTAAGAAAATTTAGAAGGGTCTGTTCTTTGTTCTCTTTTTTAAAGACAAATGTTATTCTATTTACAAGACAAAAAAAAAAAAACATGCTGAGTAAAGAAATTAGAGATATGATTCCCATATTATATAATTCCACTCATATGAAATGTCCAGAAAAGGCAAATCTAAAGAAACAGGGAGCAGATTAGTGGGTCCCTGTAGTTGGGGTGGGAATTAGGGCTCTCAATAGGAGTAAGTAAATGTTCTAAAACTGATTTGTGTGAATGGCTGTATAACTTGGTAAATTTACTAATAATCATTTAATTGTACACTTAAAATGGATGAATTGCATGGTATGTAAATTACACTTCAATAAAGTTGTTTTTTAAATTAAAAATATATAAATAAAAAGAATATCTGGATTATGATCAGAAAAGACAATTTATGTGGTAAGAGAAGAAGTCCGGTAGAGTAAAAAAAAACAAGATGGCTTACACATCTGGTTTAAAACCTCTGTTTCTCCAGTTATTGGCTGGCGAACTTGCTTAGATTATAAATGAAATAACCACTCATAAATAAAATGTGCAAAATAATACCTAGCCTATTATGATATTTTGAATTTTAAGCCAAATTACATTTACTGGTGTATAGTTAGAAATCAATTAGTGATATATGCAATATCAATTCTTTTGGGGAAAATTTTGGAAAAAATTCATCTTTATACAACTCATAATTACAATAGAATTAGTAGTGCACTAAGGTTGCATAGTATGCTAATGTCACACAAATTATCCTGTTTGGGATTTCATAATGTCCAAGTTTTAAAGCATCACTTTAGGTAATATTAGAAAAATGCGAATGACATGGTCCTGATTATTACAGACCTTTTTATGCTCATCAAGAAGAAAATAGGGACTTAGCTCTTCTATTTTTCTACTGACCGACTACTCACTTCCTTCACAACTCTTGAGACTGATGGATTGGTCTTTCTCTTCAAAACAATTTTCTGCCATCATAGAAGTCCCTGCAGATGACTAACTTTGACTTCCTCATATATGAAAATTTTTTTTAATCTGTAATAGCTATCCATGTTCACACATGTATTTAGTATTTTGTTTTCCTGATGTTGTATTTGTCTCAAATATCTTACACTCAGTATCTTCTGATTATAAATCACTGTGCTTTCATACCAATTATGTCATCATTTGAATAACTACCAGGTATGTTCTTAATATGGCCACCAATAACTTTCTAATTTTCTAGTAACTTTTCAACTTAATCTTGCTTTCATTTCTCTCCCTGTCTAGTCACAGTCTCAGACAAACAGAATGCTGATTTTCTTGTGTGCAAGATTAAAAATCAATTGCCATATTATTTTAGCTATTAAAATAATTCAAGATGAATTTATTTTTGCCAAATACACTATAATTCATTAGTCCTACTTTCAAAAAACAGGAAAATAAAGTTTGTAATTTAGTTTTATATCCTTTAATTCTTCTTAGTTCATATTCTCTACTGCAGAAACACCACCAAAGTTCTTCACTGCAAAAGAAATTTTAATTTCAGCTGCCTCTAAATGGGTAAAACTTGTAGAAGTCTATAGGTTCAAATATATATCAAATATATCTACCACATATTCCCTACAACTTTTCAAATTTGAAGAATTAACTCCATCATTAACTCATAGTATTTTACATAAACTCAATAATTTTCAAATCACACAATAATTTAATATACATTCACAAATGTAAAATATGATTAATTATATATTACATATAAATATAAACAGTTATATATTAATTATATAAAAATATTAAGTATATGGTACATAAAATACATACTAATTTTATTTTAATATATAAAATACAGTGATCTTTTATTTAAAAATAGCAAATAAATATAGCTAATTATATATAAATATATATTTACTATTATTTCAATAAGAAAATCAAAATACCTTTGAATATTATGATTTCTAGCTATGTTATTCTAAGAATTTAAATTAATAGTTGAAGGACAATATAGCAAATAGATAGTCTTTGGGTTTCTTTTGAAAAAAATTTCAAAAATTATATATTTTATGCCACTATCTTATGTTTTACTTTACTTTTAATCACTTTATTAATATAGTATTATTGAAACATTTAAGAGCACATTCAAAAAATTTCTGCCATAATGTTGAATTCTCTTGGTTCATATGTTCATATCTGTTTCTTACAATAAATGAAAACAACACTTATTTTAGAATGATACAAGTCTGTGTTTTCCCACTATAGCTAAAATTTCTATTTTAACACTTAGTCATACAGTAAAAAAGATGAATGTATTCCCTGTACAGCCATTTACCATCTGGTTAAGCAAATACACTTAAAGATACTTCTGCAATTGTGATCAAGTGACAACAGATCTAAGAGCAGACAGAGCTTGGACTCCAAAATGATGATTGTACAGCTGTAGTTGGCATCATTAGGGACCAATAAAATCTTTATGTTCCATTTGGATGGTGAGGACCTTTATCAAAGAGAAGCTCAAATGGCTAAATAACAAAGAAATGATCCATTTAGCAGTTGTTTTAAATTTAAGACAGATAATGTAACTTCTAAGTCATAATTAGCTTTTAACACTAGAAAGATTGTTTTCAAGTTCTATATTCCATTCTAATATTTTAAAACTTGTCATCTTACCACAATCTACTCTTTGATTGTGGTTTCGCTTCATTTTTCTAATGTTGTCATCAATGTAAACTAAAGCCATCACATCATCCTTCACAGTTAAACCACAGGGATTATTTAGAATGCTCCATACTATTTCTAATCAAATAGAGCAATAGAAAAAAAATCCCTTAATGTCTTTTGCCTAGGAAAAAATAAGCAGACATGCACTTCTGTTTTCTCATTAGGTAATTCAAAATGGTTTCTGACCATTGGATATTTACTGCAGTCTGCTAACAGGGTAATTCCTAAGTAGCTATATGAGGTCTATTAAAATAGAACAAATGATCACCGCACACTGCTGACTGATTTGCAGTATCAGCAGTAATCCCTTAAAAATCACCCTTAAGAATTTTTAGTGCTCTAAATTGACATCAGCAGTTTTTATTAACGGCTTTTCCCTCTTTTTCTAAAGATTCAATAATCCTGGTACCTAAATATTTTTAATCATGTCCAAACTTTTACTTCTGCAAACTTAATATTAGTCAGGATTTCAAGGGAATGCCTGAAGAGTTTTAGTTCTATCCATTGTAGGAAAACATAGGTGTGTTTTTTATCCTCTTTCTATGGGCTGTATTATAAAATGGTTGGGGTTGGGAGCTGGTATACAATTCTCAGTTTAGAATTTTAAATGTGGAGGATATTACCATTCGTCTAATTCAATAGTGTGTTCACGGATGAGGAGATGCAAGTCTGAGATGCATGTTTGGAAAACGTCCCACAATAAGAGGTGGAGCCTAGGTTAATGTCAGGCCTCTCTGACTCCAGAGTTCCATTTCTTTTCCATTACACTACAGTGCTATTAGGCCTGTCTTCAGAATAAACAAGGACAAAAGTTTGCAAGTTGAATACTTTGTAATTCTTAGTTCGTGCTCACATGACTACAAGATCACCACCAATGTCCATTTTTGTGTAGTATTTGAAAACTCAAAAACAAATAAAAAACATTTATTGGTCATTTCTGTATGTCTGCCTGTGGACAAATACACAGATGTTTCTTTCAAAATACACTATGTGGACAAACATGCATATACACATATTAATTTACGTGGTGCATGTTCATAACATACCCCACCCATATTGTACATGAAGCTTCTATGAGACAAAAAATTATTTTGTTCAAGAATGTGCACATTATTTAGTAAAGTTCTCTCAGCTATATCAGTACTTGTCAAAAGCAAATCAATGCTTAGAGAAATCAATCATAATAATAGCTTACATACACAGGGTACTTATTATGTCACAAGCACTGTGCTTTGTGAGTTACATTCTTTAGAGCGTTCAATCAACACAACCACCCTGTGGGGTTGGTATTGTTATTATCTCCATTTTTCAGATAAGAAAATTCAGAATTGAATATTTGGAAAATTAGCCCGAGGTCTCACAGCTAATAAGTAGCAGGAGCACAATAAGTAGATTTAAACTGACTCCAGGGTCCATCGTCTTAACCATTTAGCTACACTGCTTTCCATTATTATATTTCAAAATTATATTAGAAATGACCTTTCTTCTGTATGAATAAGAAAAATAGTATAGTGTTCCAGTTCTTTCTACCTTTCAAAGAAACATTCATCTAAAAAAATAAAACTACTGTGTCAATTCCTTTTCTTATTGGAAATACCTTTTAAATTAGATTTAGGATTCACCTGTAACTAAGTTCAATTAAATTGCAAGACTTACCACACTCTTAGTAAATAGCAAGAACAGAAATTAAGCCCAATCTGTGATTTTAAGTCCAGAGCTAATTTAACTAGAGAAAATAAAGCTCATTTTATGCTCAGATTTATTTTTTGGAATAGGGTTTAGAGGTTTTGAAATTATCTGCTATGGTTCTATCCACAGCAGTCTTAACTGTGAAGCTATTCATAATATATCAGGGCAGAAATACCATGGCAAGTAGCAGAAAACAAAATAATAATGCCAATGTTTGTAATTTACTTTACAGTGCACTTAACTCTGTGCCAGCCACTGGGATAAAGACATTTATACATATGGTGTTTAATCCTCACAAAAAAACGATTAAGATTGTATTTTGTACGTTACAATTTCTTTTGCATGCACTAGTGACTGACCCGAGGACCACAGGTTTCTAAGTGGCAGTGGTGAGATTCAGAATCAGTATTCCAGATTCCAGAGCTTGCTTTTTCTGTTTCAACACAAACAAAAATATAGGGAGTTTATCTACAGCTTTTCTTCCTATGTTATTTTCCCTTAAATATTTAATACCTGATGACATTGGGCTTTATCAACAGCACAGTACGAAAGAATAATATAATGTAGTTTTCCTCCTGCACCTACATGGTCATGAAAATATACATTTGATACATGGGAATAGTACATGTCTAGATAATTAATCTATCGAATCTTAGTTTAGCCTTAACATTTTTGTAATGTGGTCATTACTTCTGAATTCCATAATGTTTTTAAAACTCTCAAAACTAGTGTTGATAATTACATAAACATTTATTATATCTTCATAGTTTTGTCACCTGAACTATTTCATTCCTTAATTAACAGTAAAGATGATAGATTAGATGTTAAAGTGAAATATACAAAATTGTTATTTTATAGGTAGTGTGAACTAAAAGTAAAATCCTAAACCCTCTGCCAAGTGAATGGACCTCTCTCGGCCAAGGGGACCCCAGAACACCTTAAATCCGGATTCCCAGCCATGATGAGATGGGAAAGATAAAACACCATTACATGCATATGATTTCACTTCATAAATAGTCATGACTCTTCCTATAGCTTGTTGAATATGTATATTTGACCACCCTGCTTGGTATAAAATCCTGTTCCCTTTTGTCTCTTCTTTCAAGCACATGTGCCTGGCTTTGGCCGGGCTTCTGCTTCGCAACCTGTTGGAAGGGCTACCCAATAAGTTGCTACCCTTTATGAAAAATAAAGTGCTTCTTTTTACAAAGTATAAACCTCATTTTAAGTGTACAATTAAATGATTTTCAGTGAATTT